>NMUG010006731.1:0-12435 GCA_002855965.1 Monotropa hypopitys | reverse complement strand
TACTAGCAAGTATAAAAGGAGGTGAATGCTTCATCTACAAGGGCTGGAATCTCTGGTACCGAAACTCTGCCCTAAATTACTTCACAGCTTTCTGCCTTCATTTCTTTCGATTAGGATTAAGTTTCTCTCTTACCGGGACTAACTTGATCATCGGAGGGCCTTCAAGCCACTTGGCTAGGGGGTCATCTAACCTTTGTGGTTGCAGGACAGAAGTAAAAGGTGGGAATAATCAAAAGAACAGCGTCATTGGAGCAACAGATTACCTAAAGTCAAAGCAGTTTACTTGCAGGGGTAAGATTTATCCCCGCACAGATTAAAAAGTAGTTTATATGCTTAAAATATTAAATCCCACACAGAATGAATATGTCCCGCGCAGAAATTAAAGTTGTACAGAAAGGAACGAGAGAAATAATATTTTTCAACGGTACCTCCCGAGCTTAAATTAAGCTCGGGCAAATGTTATTCACGTCGGGATAATAGTCGAAAGTGACGATCTGAGCAAGTTCTATATAATGATGAAGTCAAAATTAAAAAAGAAAATATCCAGAACGATCAGAATTATTAATAACGGTACGTTGCAGAATTATATCCCGTGCAGAATTGGAGCTCGGGAATATAATATTAGTTTCGGGTAATCAGTCGAAAATCAGTATTAAATTAATTTATAGACATATGAAGATAAGAAAAGTAAAATAAAAAGGTTTGATCGTGACAGTTTAGATTATATAATGATTTAGATGAAAAGTCCTAATCATTGAGCAAATCTCAGAAAAAGAGTGATTCGCAATAAATATAAAGGAATGTAATATATAAAATGCCAAAATAAAAATTCAGTTGAGCCAATAATACTGTTAGAAGTGGAAACATCAGGGGCCCACTAGCCGTCTGATATATTTTAAGAAAATATATAAGACAAAAAGAGAAAGGAATATACAGTCAGACCCCACCATTCAAAAACTTAATTTATGAAAGGCGGAACCCAGACAATAATGAAAGAAAGCAATATAAATACAAAGGCAGATACATTTACAAGGTACGCAAATTCTTGTCACAGATTTTCTCTCTGAATTTCAGTTTTCTTTCAAGTTAGATTTACTTCAAATATTAACTTGATCGTCGGAGTGCCCCCTGAGAAGAAGGGAGAGGGTCCCTTAGTCTTATTCTGTTTTGCAGCATAAGGTCTTGAAGTCAACTCTTGCAGGAAAGTTAGCAGCAGAACCCTTTCTGACATTTTTGGACGAATTCAAGGGTGATCACAAAATTCCCACCCACAATTGGCGCCGTCTGGGGGAAACCTTTTCTAAAGATTTAAAGATTTCCATTTTTCGGTCCAAAAAATGTCAAGACGAGCACTAGAAACGCCAGTGAAAGAAAAGAATACAGATGAGATGAAAGAAAAGGGGTTGGCAATTGCCACACCCAGTGGTACTAAAAGGCCAAGGCATATTCTTCAGGAGGAGAGCTCTCCGTCGAAGAGTCATAGTTCGGATGATGAAGAATCTGAGTATTCTTCTTCAGAAACCAGAAGTCCTGCCACCAGGAGGGAGACAGACTTAGAAAGAGTTATTGAAAACCATGATCAGATAATCGAAAGATTGGAAAGGGAGATTCAGGAGCTTAGAAGAGGTGAAATTCCAAATCCTCAACAAGTGGAATCCAATATTCCACAGCGATCTCGTTCAAGATCCAGAGGAACTAGAAGCCAGCGTGATCAACAAAACAGATGTAGGAATCAAAATGTACCTAGACCTGTTCTTGATGATCAGAATAGTCATACTCATGGAAGGAGCAGAGGATCTAATTAGGAGGATAGATCAAGAAGGTCCAACTACGAGCAAAGAAACTGGATTCCAGAAGTTCCAGCGCGGGGCAGGAGGTACTATGAAGAAGAAAGGCAACCAAGAGATGAGATGAGGAGACCAATTCCATTGCCTCCAAATATGAATGAAATTCGAGATCTGATTGATCATCGTATGGGAGGAAGGAGGACAATGCAAGAAAATGCCAGGAGGGCATTGCGGCAGATGGCATCAACACCTCTGTGTGTTGAGATTAATGATTATCCCTTGCCTAGGAATTTTGTCCAACCAAAATTTCAAATGTACAATGGGACTTCTGACCCCATAGCACATTTAAAGGCATATCTCCAATCCATGATCATGCATTTCGGAGATGAGGATTTATATTTCAAGATGTTTGCATCCAGTTTAGGGGAAATTGCTCTAAACTGGTATCATACTCTTACTCCATATTCAGTTATGGGATGGGAGGATCTTGCCGAGCAGTTTGTGGCAAGATTTCTCACTTATCGAAAACCACCGAAGGAATTTGATTCCTTGATGTCATTGAGGAAGAAATCAGATGAGTCCATCTGAGAATATGCTGGAAGATACATGGGAATTTACAACGAGATAGAAGATTGCAGTGAAAAATATGTAGTTGCAACCTTTAAGCTTGGATTATCTGTTCGGGAGAAGCTGTGGGAGTCTCTCACAATGAATCCAGTGGAGACTATGGTGGAGCTGATGGATAGCGTGGAGCAGCATGCGAAGGTGGAAGATGAAATTGCTCGGGAAAATGAGAGGACTGGCCATAAAGCTCATAAAGCCAACACAGTGAGTCGGAAAAAGCCAGAGGAAAAGAGGAAGTAAGAACCAAAACCTACTGTTGCTGAAAGAAAAGAAGAACCAAATGAAGTGTTGTACGCAGCACGGAGAGTCCCAAGGACAGGTCCACAATCTTTTAAAGCTATTCATACTACTTTTAATACTCCTATTTTTCGTATTATCTGGCCAATGAAGGATGAACCATTTTGGTGGTGGCCCAAGAAGCAAGGAGGAAATCGAGCTGAGCTAGAAGCAACTGGAAAACGATGCAGCTTCCATATGGAGTTTGGCCATATGACAGAAGATTGCAACACATACAAAAAGTTTTTGGAAGACCTGGTTGCTGCAGGACATCTGAAGAAATATCTTGCAGGTCCAGAAGATGTAGCACTAGAGGAGAATCAAAGAGCAGCTAGTCCCGAGCACAGATTTTTGGCTCCCCTTGGTACTATCCATGTGATCCATGGCATGGTAGAACCAACTTCAGAGAATGACGCCCGCGCTCAAAGAAGGAGGGAAGGCCATTCACATCATGTTTTGCAGCTTGGCCAAAAACGATCAAGGGAGGAGGGACCAGAGAAAATTTCTTTTTCAGAAGAAGATCTTGATGGAGTGCAGGTGCCGCACAATGATGCTCTAATCATTACCTTGGAGATTTTTAGATTTGATACAGAGAGGATATTGGTTGATCAGGGAAGTTCTACTGAAATTCTTTACTATGATGCCTTCAAGAAAATGGGTCTAACAGAAGCAAATTTACAGGAAGCCAAAATCCCTCTAATTGGTTTTAGTGCAGAACCAGTTTGGCCTCTAGGATTGGTGGTTCTACCAGTCCGTGTTGGAAGGGTTACATTGAACACCGAATTTTTGGTGGTAGATATCCCTTCAGCGTACAATGCAATTGTTAGAAGAACATGGATGCATAGGATGTGAGCAATCCCATTAACCTATCATCAGGTTCTTAAATTCCCTGGTCCAAAGGGAATTGAATGTATTAAAGGAAATCAAGCTATTTCTAAAAGTTATTTTGTAGCTTCTTTGAAAACGAAACAGCGAGTTGAACATGTCAAATCCATAGAAGTGGCGGATCAACCAACGCTGGAGGATGTTGGAAAGAATCCAGAAGAAAGAGTGGTGAAAAAATTGAAGAAAGTTGCAGCTCATCCATCTGATGAAGAGTGTTATTTTTTGGTTGGAGAAGAAATGCCAGAAGAAGATGAGCAATATTTGGTCCAGTTTTTAAAAGACAACATTGATGTTTTTGCATGGACACCACAGGAGATGCCTGGGATTGATCCCGAAGTGATTTGCCATCATTTGAATGTCAATCCGGGGTTTAAACCTATCATGCAAAGAAGACGGATATCGGCAGCACCACATACAGATGCAGTCATTGAGGAGGTGGACAATTTATTGACAGTTGGAGCAATTCAGGAAGTATATTATCCAGAATGGCTGGCCAATACAGTGGTGGTTAAGAAGAAGAATGGCAAATGGAGAGTTTGTGTTGATTTTACAGATCTCAACAAGGCTTGTCCTAAGGATAGCTTCCCTTTGCCCAAAATCGATCAATTGGTGGATGCAACTGCAGGATTTCAAAGAATGAGCTTCCTGGATGCATATAGAGGTTACCATCAAATTACAAAGTTTGAACCTGACCAGGAGAAGACTTCTTTCATCACTCCCAGAGGTTTATACTGCTACAAAGTGATGCCATTTGGATTGCGAAATGCTGGGGCAACCTATCAAAGATTGGCCACAAAGATGTTCAAGGATATGATCGGTAAAAATCTGGAAATTTATATTGATGAAATGGTGATCAAATCCAAGAAAGCAGAATCTCATTTGGCAGACTTGCACCAAACTTTTGAGGTACTCAGAAAATTTAAGTTAAAACTTAATGATTCAAAATGTGCTTTTGGTATTAGCTCAGGTAAATTTCTGGGACATTTGGTCACTAGAAGAGGAATAGAAGCAAATCCAGATAAGATCTCAGCTCTTCAAAATCTCCAAAGTCCTAAAAAGACTAAGGAGGTTCAGAAGTTCACTGGAATGGTAGCAGCGCTGAACAGGTTCATCAGTAGGTCCTCTAACAGATGTAGACCTTTCTTCCAACCATTGAAGAAGCAAGCTACTTACAATTGGACAGAGGAATGTGAAGATGCCTTTCAGGAGTTAAAGAAATATCTTGCCAGCCCACCCTTGATTGTTACACTAGAACCAGAAGATGTGTTAAAAGTTTACCTTGCAGTATCAGAATATGCAGTCAGTGTTGTTCTAGTCAAAGAAGAGAATGCCGAGCAGAAAGCCATTTATTATGTCAGCAAAACACTTCTTGATGCAGAGACAAGATATTTACCATTGGAGAAGCTGATTTTGGCCCTGGTGGTAGCTTCGAGGAAATTAAAGCATTACTTTTTGGCCGACATCATTGAGGTGCCAACCACTCATCCCTTAAAAACTGTACTAAAAAAGCAGATTTTTCGAAAGAGTGGCAGCTTGGTCTGTGGAGCTCGGGGAATTTGATGTTCGATTCATTCCGTGCACAGCAATCAAGGGGAAGATTCTTGTAGACTTTGTTGCAGAATTCACTCCTGAAAGCAGCATAGTAGAGCCAGTGCAAGGAAAAGATCCAAAGCTATCAGAACAACCAAGACATGAAGCAGAACAACCAGTACCCGTTGAAAAGACTGCAGATTTACCAGAAGACTCATCAAAACAGTGGAAACTTTTTGTAGATGGTTCTTCTTGTAACAAAGGAGCTGGAATTGGTGTTGTATTATTTTCATCAGATGGATTGGCATTAGAACAATCAATCCATTTGGCTTTTAATACTACTAATAACATTGCCGAGTATGAATCTTTGCTTGCAGGACTTAATACTGCACAACAATGTCAAGTTGATGATTTGCTAATTCATTGTGATAGTCAGTTGGTTGTTAACCAATTGTCTGGTGAATATGCAACTAAGAATGACCGAATGGCTTCTTATGCTGAGAAAGCTAAAGAAGCCTTAGGCCATTTTTCCAGGGCAAAGATTGTGCAGATCACTTTAAAGCAAAATAGCCATGCAGATGCCTTGGCGTGTCTAGCATCATCAGTACCAGTGGACCTTCACCGCACAATCAGAATTGAATCACTACCTCAACCGAGCATTGAAAAGCCTCATGTTGAAGAAAGTATGGATCTTGAACTTGGATCAAGCTGGATGGATCCAATTGTGGCATACATCACATGGAACGCTCCAGATGACAAGAAAGAAGCACACAAACTGAGACTTAAGTCAACCAGATTTTGGCTTTCTCCCAGTCAAGATTTGTATCGAAAGTCCTTCACAGGACCATATTTAAGGTGTGTTCATTCAACTCTTGTGCAGAAATTTCTTTATGAGATCCATGAGGGGGTGTGCGGCAGCCATATTGGTGGTCGTTCACTTGCTCATAGGAAAATTTCTCAAGGATTTTGGTGGCCTTATATGCAAGAAGATGCACAGATATATGTTCAGAACTGTGATAAGTGTCAGAGGTTTTCCCCTATTATTCATACGCTTGCTGTTGATTTGGCACCATTAACTAGCCCCTGGCCATTTGCTCAGTGGGGGCTAGACATTGTGGGACCAATGCCAACAACGAAGCACATGAAGAAATATCTTTTAGTTGGAACAAATTACTTTACAAAATGGATAGAAGCAGAGCCATTGGCAAAGATCACTGAGAAGAATGTAGAGCAATTTGTTTGGAAGAATATAATTACAAGGTTTGGGATCCCTTATGCATTAGTTTCTGACAATGGAACCCAATTTCAAGATAAATTCAAAGCATTTTGTGCTGGTTACAAAATCAGAAACTTTTATGCATCAGTGGGGTATTCCCAGAGCAATGGACAGGCAGAAGCTTCCAACAAGACTATTTTGGATGGAATCAAGAAAAGATTGGACAAGGCAAAAGGCAGATGGATTGATGAGCTTCCCATTGTTTTGTGGGCCCACATCGAGGTTTAGCATGAAAGATTGAAACCATTGATAAATTTTAAAATAATAATTTTAAATGACACTATAAAAAATCATTAGAGATGACAATGGGTCGTGGACGGATCTGGCCATCCCTATTTCTATCCCCATTTCTAAAAAACGTCCCTGGCCACGGCCCAATCCCCAAATCAGTATGAAAATTTTCTCAACATCCTTGGCCAGGACTCGGAACGGGGATGTCTAGCCCATCCCTGATTTCTAAAAAATATTAAAGTTAGTCAAAATAACAAAAAAAATCTACAAAATATAATTTCCATAACATACATAATTTTCAAAAAATATAATTTAAAGCAATTCAAAACATAATTTTCAAAAATTACATACATAATATAATAATAACCTATATAAATTAAAAATAATAGCGAGGCCAGAGCGTCGAATGATCACAAACATGTCCTGGATCCATTCTCGATTTTTTAATTTTCATCCTTATCCCCAAAATTTCCCTCGAACGGGGTGAGGAACAAGATGGGTAGGGCCGAGTCGGGACGAATTGTCATCGCTAAAAATCAGAACAATCAAATTACTATAAGTATTTGATTCAGAAATTAAGTTTAAAACTTTTGAATGAAAAGATACATGTTTGAATGAATCACTTACGTTTATCCGACCACGTTAATTTTTTATGAATCCCTAAAATATTGTTTTAAATTTTATTAATGGTTCAAATATTTCACGTGAAATCCCAAGATGTTTTACTCTATAAATTTATGGCAATATAGGATGAGAGTAGCACTTATGCACAATATAATTCTAGGTCAATACTCTCGAACAGAAATTGTGTGCAAGTATTTTGTCAAAAATATTGTTTCGTAGAAGATTCGATTTGTGGGGAATCAAATCAACATGGACAGATATGCTAGAATATGATATGTTATGTGAAATGTGGAGTTTAGTTCTTTTGTCTTGTTTTCAGGACTTCTATGGAAGCAAACAAATTTGTGGGAAATGAAAATTAGTAAAGTATATCATTTATTAACTTTCAAAGTGGGATTATAATCAATTATATAACAGAATTGACTTATAAAAAGGGTTGCAATAACTAAATCTAAGAGAAACTAAAATACAGTTGTAAAGACAAAATTGAAAATTAAAAGACTATTGATGGTTTTTCGTGCCCTTCTTCTTCTTCAGTCATCACCGACTTTTATAGGAGCCATTAAATCGGACAAAATACATATTTTCTTTATCTAGACAAAATATTTCTTGTCTTCCACGTGTATGAGTTGTGAGGAAGATCATCTATGCCAGGTGTCACCTGATCGGCTTCTTTTCCTAAGCATTATATATTTATTTGACCTCTTCCTATACATGTGTGGTAGCCGGACCTTAGCTCTGAGGGATCGGGTCCGGCACAAGCCCGGACTGCACTCCGGATCTCTCATACCTGTTGGTATTACTATTCTCGTGGCCCTTCGCTAGGCCTCAACACAGTCCGACATCGTTTCCTCCTCTATTAATTTTCTTTATGGAAGACTTGTGTTGGAAATGGTTTTTGTTTTCTCCATTTGCCATCTTCCTTTATCAAATTTCGAGGACGGAACTTTTTTTAAGGGGTGTGATTTGTCACACTCCAGAAATTTCAAAATATTATTTTGAAATTTATTAGATTTATGGGGATCAAATTGAGAATTATTTCTCAATTTATAAATTTTATTCAAATTTATTATCCCCCTCCCTATTTCGAGATAGGCTCTGCCTATCCCCCTCTCCCTATTTCGAGATATGCTCTGCCTTTCCCCCTCTCATCCTTTGTATATCGAAATGGAAATGAAGCCCATTTCCCTCGTGAGCCCTTATATCAAAATAGGCCATGTATTTGGCCTTCTGCATTTCGATATAGGCCCCCTCTGTGGAGGCCACCCGTTGAGTGCATTTCGATATGCATTGAATGCATATCGAAATGCAGTTGGTTTTGCCCTTTGTTGTGTTGTATTTCGATATGCGAAGAGTAGACCATTCGATTGCATTTCGATATGCAAGAGTTGCATATCGAAATGTGTATACCTTGCGGAGTGTACAGTGAGGTTGTATATCGATATGCAAGAATAGTGCATATCAATATACAATGCATTTGGGGTTTGGTCAGTGTGAGTGTATTTCGATATATGCCTTTGGTATAGATTGAAATACAGTATTTTTTAGTGAAGTTTGGGGATTTTAGTGGGGGCTATTTTAGTCATTTTGGTGCGTATCAATATTTGGCCTCCCTCTCCCTCAATCCCGTAAGTCTCTCTCTCTCTCTCAAAATCTCTCTCCCTCCCTCCCTCTTCTCTCTCTCTCAAAATCTCCCTCCCTCCCACTTCTCTCTCTCACATTTGGCCCTCTTCCGTAGGGTTTTGGAAGATTTACTCTTCATTAACGTGGACGAGCATCGCGTGGGCTTCATGGTGGTGTACTTGGTTCATCCATCCGTGAAGGATCTCTCATCTAGAGATTTCGGGTTCTCGGCCTTGAATGTGGGTATCTCTTTCTATTGCTTCGTATGTGTGTGTATGTAGTGTTTTTTCCCTTGTTTCCCTTCCTCTAGGCCATGCTAGAGTCGTATTTGTCTATGGGTTGTGTTGGCCTTAACTTGGAAAGACCTTGGGTGTCGTATAGTTTGTATGATAGGCTCTAGTGCCCGTGTTCTTGGCCTTCAAAGTTATGAAGGCCAAGTATTCATTTTAATACTTGAGACTTTAGGCATGGTGGTTGTCTTGTAGTTTCATGGGATGGCCTTGGGAATCCAGTGGCCACCACATGTTCGATGAAATGTCCATATTGTAAACTCGAGGTGTTTTATGGAACCTTCATGTCTTGTTGGGGTTGTTAGGATTAGTATGTGATCCTCGACTCATTTGTGTCTCAAATAATTTGGTGTAAGGCCTTTTGTCGATTTGGGTCATTTTGAGGAAACCATCGGTGTGTCATGTTTGGCTTGGACCCTTATGGTTCTTGGGTGAATGCTTGGTGGAGTAGTTGGATTGGGTTTTGGCATGTAGTGCCCCTTGAGGATTAAAAATCCATTATCCTAATATTATTACCAAATCACTTGAAGTATTGACTTAATGAATACAAATATAGAAACATACTCCAAGAGAGTATCATTGGAACAATCTTGTATTCATTTAAGAGAATTGAAATCCACGTATTCAAATGTATTTTAAGATAAAAGAAGAATGTATTAATATGCATTCTATATATCCTTGGATGTATTGTAAGCGGCGGGTGTTCTATGTATTCAAGCCCAACCCTTGTATTCGTCATGTATGTGGACTTGAGCATTGTATCTACGGTGTATTCTAGAGACATTGCGTAATGAGAGTTTGACTGAGCCCTCTCGGCATTCTGGGGAATTGCGAGGAAAATGTTTTTATACAAGGAGTTGGTTGACGAGCCACTCCTTGGTCACTCACATAAGTCGCATACTCCATGTATTTTATATTATATGAATTCCCATTATGTATTCCTTAAGCGGGTGTATTTTATATTAAGTGTCGGACATATATTCAAAGTCTGACCATAGTATGTATTCTCCCTCGGACATTCCATGCATTCAGTTCCGAGAAGATGTGCTTCATGTTAGGTGTTCCATGTATTCAAGCCTAACATGACCTTGGGATTTCATTGTCCTCCCCAAGGCACATATGTATTCATTGATGGGATTTTATGTATTCCCCATCCATGACTGTATTCAAGTATATAGGATCTTTGTATTCCCCATATGTCTTGTATTCTCCCATGGTAGGACATTCTGGCAATATGTGCACCCTGCTAGGAATTCGATTCCTAATATGATACCATCTATTATATTCGTCCGAGGTCACATGTGATACCTCCTACCATAGGAGAGCCTATGTGTACTATTGTATTCAAGAAGATAAAACCATATCGATCAATGATCGCATTAAATCCAAAACAAATATGAACCAGTTATGTTATGTATAGCTTTGGTCAGTGTCGTATGGGATTGGATCCCTTAGGTCTTTAGGATGTCTTGGCTTGATGTGGAATCTGCTATAGGGTTTTGCCTTGGTTGTCCCTTTACTTGAGGATTGGTATTCTATCTTTGGGTTAGAAGTTGGGCTTGAAAGTCATCCTTCCTTTGAGGTGTGTTGAGTTGTAGCGTCGGGTCTGCACTTCTATTTCTATCTTTCCTTCTTCTCTTTCGTATGTGGACTTGTGGTTTAGCATCCACCATATGCATGCTTGGTAGTAGTTAGTTATTTCTCACTGAGCGCGTTGTTTACTCAGACCCTCCTTCCTTTCCCCCTCCCCAGTTGTGTTGCAGGTTGGGTGAGCTTGGCTTGGAGCTTGGAGTTGCAGTTGGCTTTCCTTGGAGGTTTCACATCACTTTGGTATCCTTGGTTTAGTTGTTCTCGTAGTTTTGTTTATTCTTGTAGAAGTAGCAATCCTTTATTATATTTAATATTCTTCCGCACCTTGTATTCTTTCTGTATTATTGTACCATAATAGTGAATCTTATTTCACTTGTGAATGCCCTATAAATGTAATAATAGGGATAATGAGTTGTCTCTTATCTTTATTATTTGTTTTCAAAAAAAATGTTTCAAAATTCTGGGTTGTTACAATAACTCTATCAATCTTCATTTTAGACCCTCAAACTTGTCAAGTTTGCTATTTATCCTCAATTCATATTTTATTTTATATTCTCATTTGAGCCCTTATTAATCTTTTGGATACATATTAAGTCCTTAACAATTTATTTAATTATAGATTCACATTCCGGGTCTCATAGAAACCGTCCTCCCAACGAGCCCATACTTCGTCTGGACAACCAAGACCTTGGTCCAGACGAGTTGTCGGGATGCATCCTACCATGCTTCTGTCTCCTTCGTCTGGACGACCAAACCTTGGTCCAGAGGAAGCCTCCTGAAATTGCCACAACTCAATCTCTCACTTTCTTTCGCCCTAAACTCAACCTCAATCATTTCCCCATCAATTTAGTCAATGAAATGCATTAGAAACTCTACTTAAAGACCCCTTCAAACCGCTTACGAGAATCCAACACCAAACCCCAATCACATAAGACTTTTTACATAATCCCCAAGTGAATTAGGCTTCCTATGCCATTAAAACCTCAAACATTTACTCATCATTCTTAACATCGAAAAACACCACGACATCAGACCACGACCTTCTCGAGCCTCCCCTAAGACTCTCGAACAAATCCTCAAACACTCAAGACTATCAACACCAATCATAACCTCTAGAGTTCTATTATCTCACAAAACCTCTAAGGACTTGATGCCCTCAACAAACACCATGGACCTCAAACAACCATGAGAATAAATGACTTCTAAATGAAATAGGACCATGAAATGCATCAAACAATACTTCCCGCACTACAATCAATTATGATTTAACACTTTTTCTCATTGCACTCCACCGCATGCATGTTAACATCTATAATCATGCAACCATTAATTAAAAGAGATGTGCATGCACCTTTAAGAAATCAATTAATGGAAATTAAATGGAATGAATATTATACAGAAGAAAGGCAAGCCAGTCTGAGGCTTCAGTATAAAGCCTTGACAAACTTTTCATCTCGATCAAATCCCATCTTCAATATCTAGTGGTTCTGAATTCAGCTAGTCATGCCGGCATGAACATGGACTGCAGCAAAAAAATTTATGGATTCTAAACAGGAATGTCGAGTCCAAAGAAGTTAAAACATGTATCAATTAGAACATGATTAAATGGGGAGTTATATGAAAAGATGAGACTAATGAAGTACAGACTCTAGAGTGTTTGACCCAGAAACTGTACCTGCAATTAGGATGAACATGCTTG
>NMUG010006730.1:0-12435 GCA_002855965.1 Monotropa hypopitys | reverse complement strand
AATAGAAGCTTTTGGGGATTTCTTTTAACCACTTGATGTTAGAATTGTAACTTAGAATCTTATTGACTCTTGGTTTAAAAGTACGAAAAATTTTATTTCCGCGTAATTTTTAGTAAGTTTTGGTAAGGGATGTTACAATAATTACAAGAGATGTCATTAAAGCCAACAAATCAATAAAAAAAACCAAACCCAATATGAAGAACGTATTGAGGATTGAGACAGAAAAAATCATCAGATTGTAACGTAGATCCACAACACTTCAATAATCTCTATTAACCTTTACTTCGGTCGCTTTCAAAATCGGGATGTCTCTGTCAAGGCCATTTGGGACTTCTTACAAGAACAGTATCAAATTATTGATCTCTCCCACCAATATTATATGTTGCTCTAGCTTCATCAACTTCGATAAGTACCATATCAATCCATCAATGACTTTCTATCCCAAATCTATGTTGTTTGGGATCAAATATCTCTCTCAGAACCCTCATAGACGACTACCAAAGATGTTACATTATTTGCCAACTATCGTGATCAACAACATCTCATTCAGTTTCTTATGGCTCTCACCAGTGACTTTGAGCCTATAAGAGCCTCTCTTCTTCATCGTAGTTTACTTTCCACCTTGGAATGAGCTATCTCTGATCTACTTTCTAAAGAAACCCATCTTTCCACTCTAAAAACTCAAAGTTTGGATTCTGCTCTTGCTATACATCATCCACGAGAAGTTCTATTACCACAGTCTTCAGGCACTTCATCCCAGCCTTTAGGTTCTTACACTTACTATCATAATTCAGGTCATGAGCTTCTTCAATGCCCCGTTCGCACCTACAAACACTGCTACAAGACAGGTCCAAGACACTATCATCGCGACTATTGGAAGAATCCCAACTGAAATTATTGTGGCTCTAACTCTAATGGTGGACAATCATGCAACAATAACTTCTAACGAAGTCAATCCAAATCTGGTTATCAGTACAAGCCTAACACTACTGCTTCTCATCCTATTGTTGTTGCCACTTAAGATTCCAGTCCTTCTAATTCATCATCTACTCTCCCACATTCACTATGAGTGATGTGGAGGTCATAGTCCAACAAGTCCTTGCATAATCTAGTACCTCTCACTCTACTGCTTTCTCAGTCACCTCAAGTATCTCATCTTGGTTCCTCAATTCTACATGTTGCAACCATATGATTTTAGATCCTACAATATTTTCTTCCATAACTTCTACTTCTCATAAGCCTACTATTCATACTGCTGATGGTTCACACATGTCAGTTAGTCATATGGGACATGTCTCTACATCTCACATTTGTCTTCCTGTAACTTTACTTATACCTATCCTCACCTTAAATTTAATCTATATTGGACAATTGCGTGCACTTGGCTTAACCATTACTTTTTTTCTTCTTGTTTTCAGGTGAAGGATCCTCAAATAAGGAAAATCCCTGGGATAGGGCATAAGTATGGATGCCTATTTGAACGCATAAATCTCAATCTTCCTCTGTGTCTCAAAACCACCAGCCATTAGTCTACTTCCACCTTATCTATAAACAATTCCAGTCTTTGGCACTCTTGCCCAGGACATATGTATTTTGATCATTTACAAAATTTAATGTCCAGCAGTCAATTAGGTCATATCACTTATCAAAACATTGACTGTATGTCTTGTTAAATTGTAAAACATCCTACTTTACCATTCAATAAAAGTGACTCGATTTTAAATTCTCCTTTTGATTAGACTCATTTTGATATTTGGGGACCGTCTCGTACTAGCACTATGTGAGGATCAAAATATTTTGTAATTTGTGTCGATGACTATTCTTAGTATACAAGGATATATTTGATTAAAAATGATCAGAATTACCACAAGCATATCATGACTTTGCCCAAATGGTTCAAACTCACTTTGTCATTCCATTAAGGTTCTTTGTATTGATAATGCTATGGAATGTAAAGATGCATCTTTTATCAATGTCCTTTGTCAACACGGTACCATCATCCAACATTCTTATCTAGGAACCTCACAAAAAATGGTCATGATAACAAAAACACTGTCATATACTTGACACTACTCGTGCACTACTTATTTCCTCATCTTGTCCTGAGTCTTTCTGGGGAAGCTTCCTTGACAACTATTTATACAATCAATCGAGTCCCTACTCCAGTTATTGGAAATCATTCTACTTATGAGAAATTGTATGGTACCTCACTTGATTATCATTTCCTTCGAGTCTTTGGATGTGGTTGTTTTGTTTTTCTTCAAACTCATGAACACATTAAACTAGAATATCAATCTCGCCTTTATTGCTTTAAAGGGTATCGATGTTGGGATCTTGTTGATAGACACACAATAGTGTAGTTTTCGTTTGCCTATTTCATTCCCTTTTCATTTTATTTCGTTGTTTAGTTATTTATATTTAGATCATATTTATGTTTTCCTTTTTTTGTAGTTTTTCTTTGTTTTGTAGGTTATTTAGTGATTCCCTAACGAGACCGGAAGCCCCCGAGACCACCTGAGCCTTACGGAAGCACCCAACAAAGCCCTAGAGCAACAAAGCAAAAAATGGTCATTTTGTGAAGAGGGACCGGTCCATTGTACCTATAGGGTCCGATACCTCTTGAGCAGTGAGGTTTTGGTTGGAAAGGGTACCAGTCCCCCGTATCGTCGGGGACCGGTCCCTCCTGGCGAAGTTTTTGAAGAATGGTTCAGTAATGGTATTTTTGTAATTAATTTGTATAGGGGGTATATATACTAGTGTATACTTTTGTATACACATGTTTTTTAGGCTTTAGGTAGGGTTTTAAGGGTTGAGAGCCTCCCTCTCTCCCTCCTTCTTCTTCCCCCTCATTTGAGGGTTTTCCATTGGGTTTTGGAGCTCCAACCGAGCATTGACGACGCTAGGTTTGTTTTCCTCTACCCGTTTATGTATTTTATTTATGTACTTGTATTCAATTAAACTTCAATTCCATTTTTATTCTTATGTTTTGTTGTGTTTAATTGTAGGAGTAGTTGTAGTATAGTGTGAATGGGGGCTTAACCTCATTGGTTTGGCCATGGAGTGACTAGCACCCCGAGCCTCGGCTCGTGTTTGAATTCTCTATGTTTGAGCTTAATTAGTGTGGCCTAGCGTGTAGGAATTCACTACCTAGGGTCTTAATCGAGCAGTTTTAATCTATTTGATGGGCCGTCGACATAAGATGGCACGGCCCATGCTTGTAGCGATGTCCCACTAGGTGTTCGACAAAATACCTAAGTGAACGAATTCACCTAAAAACTATCCAATTGATAGAGAATTGTAGTCTTGAGATAGCATAGCAGTTAGGGGCATATGGTTCTCACCTCGGGTCCAACCAAGGGTTGTCAACCTCCTTGACATTTTGTGTCATGTACACTCTGTGCTTTGAGTATGTCGCCTGATAAGTATAAGTCGGCCTAGAGAACCAAATTCTAATCCTTGTGACATCTCTTGACCCATGACTTGTTCTTGATAGTCAAACACCCCGTGAGAGATCCTATGCTGTGATCCCTCCTTCGTGTCATCATGGGAATTAGAGTAGTCAAGCATGGCTTAGGTTAAGTGTTAGAACCCCTATATACATTTCGCTTAGTTTAATTAGTTTTCATCTTTCTTTATTTTATAAAAAAACAAAGGCTAGCATCCTGCTGCTTCTACCCGCAAAATCAAACTTCTTTACAAAGCAATTATCTTCAACTCTGACATTTCCCTGTGAACTGACCTCGGACTTATCCACTTTACTTGTAGAGTGTTTATTTCCTTGTTTATAAATTATTAATGTCTGAATAGGCTTTTCCATTTATCAACGACCGAAAAAGTCCTGCCAACACTTGTCTCCAAATGTCTTTGTATCTCTTGTCATGTTGTTTTCTAGGAACACTGGATGTTTTCTAGTATATTAAATTCTACTTACCTACTACTCTAAGCACCTCCTACTTCACAAATCCTTCTATCGACTTTTTCCCTGATGAGTTTGATACAGGCACTCACTGTGTCGCTTTTTGTCTGGCCCCTCCCATGGTACCTATCCTGATTGATCATCATGGCCATACAATGACTGAACCTATTGAGCCCCTTTCATCTTCTTTAGCCGATACACCTTATGCATCTCTAGATACAATTGTTCCTCCCGAACCACCTCCACCATTGTCAAAAAAGGTATTCACTTTCCTTCTTGCATTCGTGGCTATCATTATCATTCTATCTTGTTTTCACAATATGAACCTCATTCTTATCGTGAGATCGGTACCAATCCCCTTTGGAAAAAAGTAGTGGACGAGAAACTACAGTCTTTAAATCGTACTCATACGTGGGATTTGGTAGATCTTTTTCTAAGTAAATCTATTGTTGGATGCAAATGGATTTACGATGCAAATGGATTTACAAAATTAAAACCAATACTGATGGATCTATTAAAAGTTATAAAACTCGTCTTGCTGTAAAAGGCTTTATATAGAAATATGGTATTGATTATGAGGAGACTTTTGTCCCTGTTTCTTGCCTCACCTATGTTCGAAATTTTCTTGCTGTTGTGATAGCTCACAAATAGTATCTCTATTAGATGGATGTCACCAATGCTTTTTAAAATGGTGATCTTACTTAAGTGGTTTACATGCAATGTAACACCCCGTATTTTCAAACCATTTTTGGAATAGAATATCACATGACAAGCTCACTACCGTTATAATAATCCTTACAGTACATGATGAGAGTGTATATAACAAACCACATTCAAGTTATAAGGGTTAAGTTTACAATCCTTACAAAAGAATTGTATGGGGCATAAGTAAAGAAAATAAATACAATAGAAACATAAAGGAGGAGAGAGAGCTATCAAGCGACCAAAATGCTGCTCACTCTAATGCACCTTATAAAGCTTGGAATGTCGGCTCCAATCAAGCTTGAGGCTCGAAACCTAAAGATAGACGGTTAGGCAAAGCCTAGTAGGGAAATCCAAATGCTAAGATTTATATGATTGTTGTGGGTGAGTGCAATTGTACAGAAAATATAATGCATGTAGGTCCATTGATATCAACTTAGACAAGTCTTTCCAAATTTGGATTTCATTCTAACTTCATGTTAAGGATCCAAATTCCTCCACCTTGACAAATTCAAGTGAGTCCAACAAACTCTTAACGAATTTAAGGAGTTTATAGTCTTATTTTGTTACCATATTTGTCGGTGACTTATTGAGTTTCGACTAGGTTCCATGGTAAAAGCCTATTGACTAACTACCCATACAAATTTTCTTGTATTTCCCGATCTATTAGGAGGGTCCAGTGCAAACCCCTATTGCACAATTCCGTGAGTGGAAATCCACTCAAGGATCCATTTGTTCAAACTCAATATATGATTTCAACACATCTCATTCGATTAAGGAATTCAATAACGTGACCCAAGGTACTAAATCCCATTTTCCAAATTAATTTGACTATAGGTTGACCTTAAACAAATTTTCCCCAAAGTTATAGCATAACAGCAAGACTAAGTTTTCAATAAATTTGGGATTTTAGAAATCGAAGGTGGGAATATGAAATATGAATCAAGAAAATGCATAATACCCATCAACATTCATGATGAGCCAATAAATGTTAAGAGACGTGAATATAGGAACTCCACACATACACACAAACCCACTTGATGCTTAAGAGAAGAAGAAAGACAAGCACGCAAATGCTTAGAGTTTAGAAATCTCTACCTCAAGTTGGAAGAGAATCGAATCCTAGATGATGGTCTTGAACAATAGCCTAATATAAGAGTAACCCTCGTGGCTACATATTTTCATGTAAGGGTTGCGACGTGGTGGCAGCAACTGAAGGTCAATTATACACGGATGGGAAAATGAAAGATTGATTCATGGGAAAATCTACAGAAATACCTACGTGAGGCATTTCTGCCCCACAACTATTCTAGAGTGATGTACTAGAGGTTTTAGAACATGAGGCAAGGCGCAAAGATAGTGGATGACTATACTATTGAGTTCTATCAATTGATGGCTCGTAATAATCTTGGCGAGATAGATGACCAGTTAGTCTCTCGCTATATTGGGGGATTACAAATGCACTCCTAGGATACATTGAATATGTTTGATTTATATTCTATATCCGACGCGCACCATAAGACCTTACATCTTGAGAAGCAGACGAGGAGGCGATTGACTTCTCAGCCCTAGACGGCATCCAATAGCCGAACTACGACCCAACAAGAGGTTGGTTGAGCTAGGACTGTGCCTAGCCGAGCACCCATTCCAAATCCCATGAGGCCCATAGCTAGGGGTGCAGGTCGCTGCTTTAAGTGCGGGGAACCAGGCCATAGATTTGTGGACTATAAGAAGCCTACCGTACAGAAGGCTTGTTCATTGACTATAAGGGCCTAGTGAGACTAGAGTTGGATCAGCACGAGGTGGATACAACTAAAGAGTTGATCGGGGAAGAGGACAGAGAGGAGTAGCATATTTCTAGAGAATGAGACCCATTACTAGTAGTCCTCCGAGATTACCTTACACCCTGAGATGCCAGTGGGTATGGTCGGCTGAGGAATAACATCTTCCAATCCAGATGCACGGTTGGTGGCAAAGTGTGCAAATTGTTTTATAGACTCTGGAAGATGCTACAATGTGATATTCGAGAAAGCTCTTTGGAAATTAGGTCTCGTAACCGAGAATCACCCGAGCCCATACAAGCTGGTGTAGTTGCGAGAAGGAAAGAAGGTGACAGTGTCTAGATGATGCTTGGTGTCACTCTCTATTGGATCTAACTACAAGGTTCAAATATGGTGTGATATCGTGTAAATGGATGCTTGTCATATCTTGTTAGGAAGACCTTAGCAATTTCATTATGTTATACAACATGATAGTCGAAAGAACACCTACAGTTTCATATAAAACAAAGTGATGGTGGTGCTATACCTTAGCAAGGAGGAGGCACCAAAACAGGTATCTGAGAATAATCCCAACTTGCTGACTGGACAAAAGTTTGAGACCGAGATGGTGGAATCTGGTATAGTATTGTATTTCTGGGTGACGAAGAAGCAAGAACTGGTCAGTTGTAAGCAGCATCTCGGCATGAAAGAAATCATGCTCGGCAAGGAGAAACAACAACCAGAGAAAGTTCTCGAGTTTTGTGCAGGACCTGATCACAGAGTTCAAAGAGGTGTTTCTCGATGAACTACCAACAGGGTTGCCGTCCTTGGGTGACATCCAACATCAGATTGACTTGGTTCCAGGAGCAACCCTACCAAACCGCCTGCATTATCGTATGAGCCCAAACGAGCATGAAGAATTACGACGTCAAGTGGAGGAGTTGTTAATCAAGGGACACATAAGGAAGAGCCTAAGCCCTTATGATGTGCCCACACTACTGACCCCAAGAAAGACGGTTCATGGCATATGTGCATAGATAGCCTACGATCAACAAAATTATTGTGCAGTATAGGTTCCCCATTCCTCATCTGGATGACCTATTGGACCAACTCAGTGGGGCTACCGTATTTAGCAAGTTGGACTTGAAGAGTGGCTACCATCAAATCTGTATCCGAGAAGGTGATGAATGGAAGACTTCCTTCAAGACCTGAGAAGGTTTGTACGAATGGATGGTCATGCCATTTAGCCTATCCAATGCTCCCAACACCTTTATGTAGGTGATGAACTAGCTATTCTGGCCTCTCATTGGGAAGTTTGTAGTCGTTTACTTTGATGACATTCTTATTTACAGTCCTGATCGTGACACACACATGCAACATCTAGGATATATCTTATCACTGTTGCGGGAAGGACAATTCTGTACCTCCAGATAAAAATGTTCATTTATGATGAGTAGTGTACTCTTTCTAGGATACGTGGTGTCCCGTGATGGAATTTCTATGGATACGATGAAGGTGATGGATGTGCGGGAATGGCCTACTACAAAGAACATCTATGACATTAGAATCTTTCATGAATTGGCTTTATTTTATAGGTGATTCATTCCTAAATCTAGTACAATCGTGGCGCCAGACACAGACTGTATGCGGGCTGGCCAGTTCTTGTGGTCAGAGGCCACTACACAAACATTTGAAGATATTAAAGGCAAGTTAACTACTACTCATGTGGCTGCTTTACCAGAATTTTCTAAACCTTTTAAGCTGTATTGTGATGCCTCAAAGATTAGAATTGGAGTTGTCCTCAGCCAAGGAGGTCGACCAATCAACCACTTCAGTGAAAAGCTATATGGGACAAGAGCCAATTATAGCACATATGATATACAGTTCTACTCCATCATCAAGTCTTTGAAGCACTGGTATTCGTATTTATCCCAGAGTGATTTTGTTTGGTTTTCTAACCATGATGCCTTGAAGCACATCAATAGCCAGGACAAGCTTTCAGTATAGCATGCCAGGTGGGCTGCGTGCTTACAACAATTTACTTTCTCACTCAGACATAAATCCAGGGTGCAAAATAGAGTGGCAGATGCTCTCAGTCACCACACATGTCTTCTCAATGCTCTGTGCACTGAGGTGATGGGTTTTGATACTTTTCCTGAGCTTTTGGAGACTAACGTGATTTTTGCTCCTATCATTCACGAGGTCATGGCAGGTCGGAAAGCAGACTATGTGATGCATGATGGGTTCCAATTCAAAGGCACTCAACTGTGTGTGCCTCTTTCTAGTCTATGGCTTAAAATCATCAAAGAGTTACATGATGAAGGGTATATGGAAAAATATAAAACATATCTGCTTGTGAGAAAATTTTATTTCTGGCGTTCCCTATGGCGTGATGTTACTAAATTTGTGGAGCGGTACAGAATCTGCCAAGTCTCTAAGGGATCTACAACCAACGTTGAGTTGTACCTACCACTGCTCATTCCAGATCAACCTTGGTCCAGTGTAAGAATGGACTTTGTCCTAGGCTTGCCGTGCATACAACGTGACAGTGACTCTATTTTTGTGGTGGTGGATAGCTTCACCAAGATGGTGCACTTTTTGGCTCTAAAAAGACGAATGATGGTGTTCATATTCCTCAACTGTACTTCCCAGAAGTATACAATCTACACGGGCTACCGACATAAGCCATTTTTAGAGATGCTTATGGCGATTAACCAACACAAAACTTGATTTCAGTAGTGCTTACCATCCTCAAATGGATGGACAGAGGTGGTAAATCGCTCCTTGGGGAATTTGTTGAGGTGTTTGGTGGGAGAAAATCCTATGTTATGGGATTAGAAGTTGTATTAGGCAGAGTTTGCCTTCAACAGATCGGTGAACTGCAGCTCCAGAGTCAACCCATTCTATACAAACTATGCTTTTCAGCCATGTGCCCCTATTGATCTTGCCCATGTCCCAGGTTTATCAAAGATTCATAAAAAGGCTGAGGAGTTTGTCAATGATTTACAGGGCATTCATAAGCAGGTCCAACAAAACTTGATGGAATCAGAGGCCAAATACAAAAAGACAGCTGACAAGAAACGATGTTTGGTAGAGTTCAGTGCGGGGGATTTTGTTTGGGCTTTTCTGACTAGGGAGATGTATCTTGTACACAAATACAGCAAGTTGGAAGCTCAGAAGATTGGACCATATGAGATAATTGAGCAGATCAACCCCAATGCCTATCGTTTGAAACTACCAAGTCATCTCAACATCTCGAACGCATTCAATGTGAAGCATCTCTTACACTATCATGGCAACAACTCAGGATAAGATGAGGAGGTAGTGAATTCGAGGTCGATTTCTTCCCAATATGGGAAGGATGATGCAGACCGCATAGCTGAGGCATACTTGGAAGACGCCGCACTGGAGACACATGTCAAATAGCATTTCCCGAGCAAGACACTTTAGCTTGGGAAACATTCATTCTGTCCATTCTTTTTTATTTCCGAGTTCGGATAAGCCTCTTCTCGGGCATCCAACTTTACAGATGTAATTACATAACCCAAACGATCACTTTCGACTATCTAGGGAGCTTAAACAAAATGTTCCCGAGCTTCAGTGTTTGAAGAACCTCTAGGCATCCATTATTTGCCTGCACGGCAGGCTCTGGGTGGTACTGAATCTTTCAGTTTAGGGAACTGGGCTGCTGTTATGGGTTTCCTTTTCAAACCTTTCTTTTATTAGGCCCAACATATTTTGGGTCCTTTTTATTTCCCTTTTCTTTGGACCGCTTTTTTTATGGCCCTAGGGTTAGTTTCTTTTCTTTTAGGGTTTCCGTATGCCCTATTTATATACGCCAATAGTCATAGTGGCGGCTAAGTTGTTGAATTAAGAAATTTACTCAAGCTTTGCTTGTTCTTCCCATTCAATCCGTGTTCTTAGGAATAGACTGAAGCCTTTGTCCTGGTATTCTTAGGAATCAACAGGATTAAGAGCCTTTACACCTGGTATTCAATCGAATCAACAGGTCTAGAGAAGAGAATCACACCGACATTCTTTGAAATCAACGGTCTATTTCTATTTATCCCATTTCCCAAATACTACGCTGCATCAATGTTGCCATTAATTTGGTGAATGCAATACTTGAGCAATGTCCTACTAGGTATTTGATAAAATACCACAATAAACTAATTTCTCTAAAAATCACTAATCTTTAGAAATAATTAAAGTCTTGAAGTTGTGTTCGAGTTAGGAGTATATGGTTCATTCAATTTAGGTCTAATTCGAGGGTTGTTTATCTCTTTGATGGATTTTCGATAATAACATTGGTCCATCCAATGCTTATAGCTATGTGAGTCTAAGTGTTCGATGAAATGTCTAATAGAACCGAATTCTAGTTCCCACACCAACTTTCGACCCTTGACTTGTGATTCGTTTTAATTCCTTGTGAATCAATCTTTGAATTATCACTTTGTTAAGTGTTATTTTCTTATTTATAAATTTCAAATTTGACGGTGCCTTGACAAGTGACGACGTGTTTGAGGCCCGAACAACATGTAGTCTACAGAACAGACATTTGAGATAAGAAGTCCTAAAAGTATAATGATTGAGATGAAAAATCTCAATCGGTAAGAAAGTAAGATTTGTATGAATATAAATTAATAAAAATAAACATTTTTGCGTGATTGTTAGGACCGGCTAAAAAGTGGAAGCATGAAAGTACGTGCCAAAGAGTCCTCCAGAAAGTGATGCCAAGTGAAAAGTCTAGTCAAGACACACTCACTCTTAGTTTGTAATAAGAAATAGACCCAGTAGTAATAAAAGTGGGAAAATTATATTAGGGAAAAACTCGAAAAAATAAATGGACATATTCAAAAACACAAGAATGCTCTGAGCTTTGTACTGTGTTTTTCTTTAGCTAAGTCTCTTGTTTGAGATAATGACTAACTTAATGATCAGAGAACTCTTTCTGTCAAAAAGACAAGAGTCCTCTAATTATTGGGTTGTGATCGCATAGAGTTGAAAAAATATAGAAAAATCATCTTTGATCAAATTTGGACATCTCGAAAATTTTCCACCCACTCGACATGTCAAAACTAGAACTTATATACAAGATCTTACACTGCAATGAATATCTTGTATTAACTAAAAATTTCATGTTTAAGCTATCTAATTTAGAAATTAATACAACTTAAAGAATTTTGTTTTTTCATTTACATTCCTACCCTATTGAAAAAGAAATACATTTCTACACAGTTCATGTATTTCCTTGAAAAAAAGAAACTATATTTCTGCAGCTCTCATGACCTCCAAGAACTTCCATCAATGGCCTGGTCCTTTCAGGCTAGGATCGGATGCCAAGCACCCGAGCCAACATGCCATTGTCTTGTATACTGACGGTTATAAGTTGCAAGTTGATTTTTATGGCAAAATTCTACAAAAGGGCAATAAAAATGACAAGAATGACCGAAATGATGTTTTCTTCCAGGAAATACATCTTCCATAGGCAATACGAATTACCCAAAAAATATTTGATGATTGTGGGTGAGAATTTTTTGATCACCCTTAGAAATATCCCAAATGCCAGGTAGGATGGATGATGCTGACTTTTCAACCAATGCCGAACTGACTTCCAAGAACTTCAATGGTGCTGCAAAACAGAAAAATACTAAAAGACCCCCTCCCTTCTCTTCAGGGGTACTCCGATGCTTAAGTTATTATTTGGATCAAATATAACTTAAGAAAAGAACTGAAAATTCAAAGAGAAATCAGTATTAGGAGTATGCGTACCTTTCAAATGTACTTTGCCTTTGTATTTATATTATCTCTCTTTATTATCGTCTAGGTCCCATCTTTCATAAATTAAGCTTTTGAAGGATGGTGTCTGACTGTACATTCCTTTTCTTTTATCTAATATACATTCTTTAAAATATATTGAACGGCTAGTGGGCCATTGATGTTTCCACTCTTAACAGTAATATTTGTCATCTTTCTAAAATGATTGGCTCCACTAAATCTTTTTTTTGTCATTTTGTTCATTAATGATCTTAACTTTTACACGTAACATTCTTCTCA
>NMUG010006729.1:0-12435 GCA_002855965.1 Monotropa hypopitys | reverse complement strand
GGCCATCAAGGTGGAATGAGAGATACCCATATCCGGATTTTCAAGAAAAGAAACCTCCTCAGAGGTAAGACATGCCTCTTCCAAGGGGTGGGTGGGAATGGCTGGATCAAAAAGTGAAACATCAAAGTCCACTTGACATAAAGAATTAAAGGTCATAATGTTGTTGCAACTTTCAAGAAAATGTTGCAAAGTGTCCTCTAAAAAGGATGGGTGCGATGGTTGGGGATAAGTGTCTTCTGGAGGACAATGGTCAAGATAATCCATGGGTGGCTCCGCATAATAAGACTCGGGAGGAGCCACCACAATATTGTCGGGAACCAAATGCGTGTTGCAACCTTGGAGGAATGTTTGCAAGGCATTCTCCAAAGTGTCCGAAATTAGTGATTGGTATGCATAAGGGTCCTCTTAGTACCATTGCTCTGGAGCTTGTGAAATCGGCTCCGAATGATAAAATTGATTCGGAGCCGTTTCATTTTGATAAGGGAAGGGTGGTGGTGGTTCAAAGTAAGGCTCACATTCTCGATAAACGTTAGAGTGGTCATGCCACTCTTTATTAGAAGGATCCAGAAATGGAGAGTAGGACTCCCAATGTTGTTGATCCATGGTTTCCCAAGGGTTACCGGAAGCCATGATCAACAACTACTACTATTTTTTTTGTATATAAAAAAATAAGAAGAAGCAAAATAAAAGTAAATATATATGATGACACAAAAGAAAACTTCTAAACTAGCATAAATTCAACTCAACTACAATTTCCTCAGCAACGATGCCAAAATACTAATAGGATTTTCCTGGTCGTTGATTAATGGAAAAACCCCATAATTAGACATTAATAATTTATAAATAAGAAAATACTACTCTAGCTAGTAGAGTGGTAAGTTCGAGGTCGGTCCACAGGGAAATGTTGGAATTAAAATAATCGCTTTGTTTAGAGGTTTGGTTTTGCGGTAGAAGCAGTAGGACACTAGCCTTTGTTTTTAAATGAAAAGCTTAATGAAACTAATACATACAAGGAAAAGATTTTAACTATTTAAACTAAGTGGAATGACAATGGGGGTTCTAACACCTAGCGTAGGCCAATGAATGACTACTCCAATATCCATGACAACACGAAGGATGGATCACGGCATAGGACCTCCTATGGGGTATTTGATAATCAAGCACAAGTCACGGGTCAAGAGATGACACGGGAGTTAGAATTTGGCTCTCTGGACCATTTACACTCATCGGGCGATATGCTACAAGCATGGGTCGTGCCATCTTATGTCGACAACCCATCAAATAGGTCGACAACTCTTGGTTGGGCCAACGGGTGAGTGCCATATGCCCCTAACTCCTACAAAATCTCGAGACACCAATTCTATATCAATTGAGTGGTTTTTAGGTGAATTTATTCACTTAGGTATTTTGTCGAACACCTAGCAGGATATCGCTACAAGTATGCATCGTGCCATCTCATGTAGATGACGTATCAAATAGATTAATACCGCTCGGCAAAGACCCTAGGTGTGAACATCCTACACCCTAGACCACACTAATTTATGCTCAAAAATGGAGCAATCAAACACGAGCCGAGGCTGGGGTGCTAGTCACTCCAAGGCCAATCCTAGGAGGTTAAGCCTCCATTAAACTACATACAAGCATAAAACAAGTAGAACACAACACATGAAATTAAAAACGAAATTTATATTAAACACAAGTGCATAAATAAAGTACATAAATGGAGAGAGGGAGGAGAGCCTTAAGTCGTCAAAGCTCGGCAAATCTTCTAAAACTCCATGGAAAATCCTCAAATGAGGGGAAGAAGAAGGGGGAAGAGAGGGAGACTTTTAACCCCTTAAAACCCTAACAAACATAAAACATATCCTCCTATTCTACAAAATTGAACTACAAAACATATATATACTCCCCCTACTAAATAATTACAAAATTTCCATTAATGAGCATTTCCATAGAATTTTATATAGTAGGGACCGATCCCCAATGGTATGGGAGACCGGTACCCTTTGCTTTTCTTCTTGGCCAAAAACCTTCTGCTCAAAAACCATCCAAAAATAAACTAAGGGACCGGTCCCCGATGGTACAGGGGACCGGTACCCACTGTAGTTTTTCTCCAGAATGTGCGTCTCCTCGATAGCTTTCCAACGCCATATTACAATTGGCAATCGGGGCTATACATCAAAAGTTATGGCCATTTTACCAATGAAGCCATCTTCTGGAAATTGGCATAAAAATGCCCCTTTGATGCTCTTGACTTGGGTTGGTCTCGGGGACTTCCGGACTCATCCGGGAAATGCTAAACAACCTGTACAAAATACCAAAAACTACAAAACAAGATTAAATGCATATGTACAAAAATATAACTAAATAGAAAACAACTAAGGACAAAAACTAACTAAAGGAAACTAGATTGGCACACACAAACTACAATATTGTATGCCAATCACAGCTCAATAAGAAGAAGGCAGGGAACCTGAAGAAGTAAAGATAAGTATTCCCGGGAGTGCAGGACTTTACTACCGGGAGAGAAGGAGTAAACTGAATAAACTAGAAAGTCAGAGAGTTCTACTCCCGGGAGTGCAGGACTTTACTACCGGGAGAAGAGGAAGTGAACCTGAAGAAGAGGCCAACAGAAGATTTCATTCCCGGTAATTATACCTTGCATTACCGGGAATAGGAGAATTAACAAGCAAGAAGGAAGCAGCAAAGATAAGTATTCACGGTAATGAAATTACCTATTACCGGAAATGGAGCAATCTAAAATATTCTTTTAGGAGGTGAAAACGAGTTAATTTGGGGGAAAAGTGTAATTTTTGGATAAGTAGCCATGCTGGACAGTAGAAGGGGGTATAAATAGAAAAGATGACCTCATTTTGAGGGAGTGAACTTTATAGAAAGTACTTTCTAGAATAGATAGGGTACTGTAGAGATAGAGTTAGTTAGAATAGATTTTCTCTCTCTCTCTCTCTCTTTTATCTTGCTTTGTTCATCAATTTCGGTTGGTACTTTCTTAATTCTTGAAGAAGCACAGTAGTATAATTTCAATTGCATTTCAGTTTGAGCTCCATATTGCGATTTCTAGCTTTAACTTCTGATTAAATTGAATTTTCTACTAATTCTGCAATTTTCTTTATGGAATGTAAGAACTCGTTGGTTGTTCATCAGTAGAGTTAGATCTTATGGATAGCTAAATTTTCCAAGGATCTAATTAAAGGACCTGATACAATTCACCTTTCCATATCTCTATCTCTCTCTTAATTCGGTTTGTTATTAATTAAGGAAGGTGGGTTTGGTGGCAGGAATTTGAATTTAATTCGAGAATTATCTCAGATTTGATATTGGGTTGGCAATCTTAGTTTGCCACCCGTCATGCTTAATTGAGGTTTGATTCCCAATTGGATTGGCTTATTTCTACTCATTTCCCTTCTCCCTCTTCTGATCTGTGTTTTGTAATTGAAGAGAGGGTAGGTATGTGGGTTGGTAATTGTGTTACTCTCCGAGAATTAGGTCCTGATTTCTCCCTCTTTTACTAAATCAGATTAGTTCTGTGCAATTTTCATAGCACTCTATTTTCGTATCACTGCTGAATCGGGAACAATGTTCACCGAGATCGAATCATTATCCTCCTTAAGTACTTTTTTAGATTTACAATTGAAAAACCCCAGATTCCCTTTGAAGAATGACCTGATCTTACCAGTATTATGCTTGATTGACCATTAATTTCCAAAGGTTTGAGTCATCTACGCTTAGATGGTTCATTCCCTCTTTTTGTTCAATTTCCAGAACTCGTTTTGCACCACAACAGACTGAAATAGATTTTTATTTAGATTCAAGCAGTTCTTTTAGCAAATCTTGTGGTAAGACCATTGTTTATGGATCAAATTATATAGGGTCAAAAGCATGATGTATTCCTAGGGAACGTGCGGCAACAAATTTTATTAGGTAAAAAATCAGAATTTTGTATTCGTGGGGATGATATGTTGATGTTTGGAAATCAGGTTTGTGTACCGGAGAATGTGGAGCATAGGAGAAATATTCTTGAGAGGGGTCATAGTTCTACTTTTTCTATGCACCAGGGGTCTACTAAAATGTATCGTGACTTGCGGGAAAATTATTGTTGAACATGGATATATCTGATTTTATTGCTAGATGCCTTACATGTCAAAGACTGAAGATTGAACACCAGTGGCCGGGAGGATTAGTGCAGAGTTTACCAATACCTGAGTGGAAATGAGAGCATGTTACAATAGACTTCGTTGTGGATTTGCCTAAGTCCAAGGGGAACTTTGATTCTATTTGGGTTGTAGTAGATCGTTTGACCAAATCTGCTCATTTTCTTCTGATAAGGACTATGTCTTCTACAGATTGGTATGCAAAGATTTATGTGGATGAGATTGTGAGGTTACATAGTGCACCAGTGTCAATTGTCAGTGATAGAGACCCTAAGTTTACATCGAGATTTTGGGCAAGTTTGCAACAAGCCTTTGGTACATCTTTGAAGTTTAGTACCGTCTTTCACCCTCAAATGGATGGACAGTCGGAGAGGACAATCCAAATGCTTGAGGATATGTTGAGATCTTATATTCTTAATTTTTGTGGAGGTTGGGATAACTATTTACCATTGATTGAGTTTGCTTACAACAGTTTTTAGAGTAGCATTGGTATGGCACCTTTTCAAGCGTTGTATGGTAGAAAGTGTTGGATACCACTTTGTTGGAGTGAGGTGGGTGAGCATCAAATATTGGGGCCGGAGTTGGTGCAAGTAGCTTCGGAGATATTTAAGCTCATTAGAGAAAGATCGCGGGTTGCTCAAAGTCACCAAAAGAGTTATGCGGACAATAGGTGATGGGAGCTAGAATTCGAGGTTGGGGATCATGTGTTTTTGCGGGTTTCATCGTAGAAAGGCATCATTCGTTTTAAGGGAAAAGGGAAGTTAGCGCCATGATATATTGGGCCATATGAGATTATGTATAGAGTGGGGGCGATGACATATCATTTGGCTTTGCTGGTAGAGTTGTCCCATTTGCACAATGTCTTTCACGTGTTTATGCTTAGGAAATACGTGAATGATCCGACACATGTGTTAGAAGTAGAACCGTTGGAGTTGCATGAAGAATTATCATATGAGGAAAGGCCGGTGAAGATTGTGGATCACAAGAAGCAAGTGTTATGCTCCAAGGGGGTTCATTTAGTCAAAGTTTTGTGGCAAAATCATGGAGTCGAGAAATCAACATGGGAAAGCAAAGATGCAATGCGGGAGAAGCATCTACACTTATTTTCAGGTATTTTCTTACTTTATTTAAATTTTGGGGGCAAACGTTTCTAAGAGGGAGGAGTTGTAATACATGTATCCTTTAATTTCAATTCTTTTAATTATTTCATGTAAATAATAAATGTTTCATATTAAATGATCGGGTTGAGCCTTGAGGTATAATCGATAAATCATGATGGTAGTAGAGTCTTGAGATGGCTTATGTTTGTTTGAAGTGGAAATTGAGGTTAAGACTAACATAGATGATTAACATTAATTTTAATCCTTGGGGTTTCTCTTTGAAGTTGTAATCAGACTTGGGGAAGGTCATAGAATGATCATAGCCGAGAGTTTGAAGACTTAATGTTGTTCCCTCCTACCACATTGAACGAGCTCATGGCCAAGATTGAGCTCCATGCCAAAATTGAGGAGGCCAAGGAGGAAAGAAGTAAAGCGGAGCAGTGCTCCAGCCATGGCTCATCGAACAACAATTTGTTCAAGAGGAAGGAGACCAACACCGTTCAGACGGGATCCCTCTAAACGTGCAAGCCATACGAGTTTGTAGCACACACTATCGTATTCAAAGAGCCAACCTTTATGCTCCTTCGTAAAATCGAAAAGGAGTTATGCTTCAGGTGGCCAGAGAAATGGTTGGGGCCCCCCAGAAAGGGAAATGATAAATTTAGGTTCTCTTACCACACAGAGAAGGGCCATCTGATAACAAATTGCAGAGCCTACAAATACTTCATTGAAGAAATGGTCATTGCTTGCCATCTCGGAGAGTACGTTGATACGGAGAAGACTGTTGTCGTAGTGCCTAGGGAGGACTCAAAGCCTTCCTTGTGCACCATCAACGTGATCCACGGAATGGTGGATCACCAACATGAAGAGCAGCTCCGGTCAGAGCTAAACCATATCGAGGCAAAAGAAGTCCTCTTGGTGCAACCAATGTCGAAGAAACAAAAGCCGAATTCCAGGTATTCCATCATATTCTTAGATAAGGATTCCAATAGAGTTCAACACCCTCATGACGATGCTCTGGTCGTCACCCTGCAAATTACTGAGTACCACATCCTAAGGGTCCTCATTGACCTCGACTGACGTAATGTACTACTCTCTATTCAAGAAGATGGGGTACAAAACCGAAGACCTACAACCGACCAATATGCCATTGGTGAGATTCAATGTGGCTTCTGTTTGGTCGCTTGGAAAAATCCTTATCTCAGTGACCATCAGCTCGGTCACTACCAAGGTGGAGTTTGTGGTGGTTGACGTCCCTTCACCTTACAACACTATTCTGGGCTGAACATGGGTCCACATCATCAAGAGAGTGGCCTCCACATACCACCAGGTCATCAAGTTCATTAGAAGCTGAGGAGTTGAAGAACTTCGGGGAGACCAAATGTTTCTGAAGCAGTGCTATATCGCTGATGTCAAAGGAAAAGTCAGTCCCGAACAGGTTCATTGGGTGGAGATTCCAGACCAACCAGTACTGGAGGATATTGGTACAAGTGTCTCTATAAAATCAATTGAGGACCTTATTACCATTCCTCTGAGTACCGATGATCTGGAGTGCTTCTTTATTATCGGCTCCCAGCTGGCCAATGTGGAAAAGGAGGACTTGATCAACCTCTTAAAGAAGAACGTAGAAGTATTCGCCTAGACACCTTATAAAATGCCAAGCGTGGACCCTAACTTCATCATCCATCACCTCAATGTACGGCCTGAGTGTAGGCCCATTGTTTAAAAATCCAGACGGTCGGTAGCTCCCCATGCCGATGCCATCATTGAAGAGTTTGATCGGCTGACTAAAGCTCGGGTGATCCACGAAGTTCACTACCCTACCTGGTTAGCTAACATGGTGGTGGTCAAAAAGAAGACTAGCAAGTGGAGAGTATGTATAGACTACACTAACCTCAATAAAGTTTGCCCCAAAGATAGCTTCCATGTCCCAAGGATAGATCAGTTGGTCGACTCAATGGCCAGACACCCCCGCATGAGCTTCATGGATGCCTACAGAGGGTATCATCAGATTGTGATGTTCAGCCTGGACCAAGAGAAGATAACATTCATCACCCCTCGAGGCCTCTTCTGCTACAAGGTCATGTCCTTCGGTCTCAAGAACACCATAGCAACATATCATAGAATGATCACAAAAATGTTCAACTCTCAGCTCGGTGACACCATGGAGGCCTACATCAATTGTCACACTCTGGAAATTTTAATTAATTTCCTTATATTTTCTTTGGGGTTTATATTCCATTTGATGTAATTCCTTTATAATCCAATCGGGAATTTGGTTGATTAGACCTCCCCGGGACCCACATTTTATGATTGAAAATGTTTAGGAGGTCCAGATTATATTCGATAGTGTTTGACAATGTTTGAGTGATTGCCACGTCATTCAGCAATCACACAATCTTTTTTGAAGCAAATCTCCATTCTTTTATCCATATATCGAAATATAGGAATCCCTCTCTTATGTCTTTATTTCGATATGCCAAGCCTCTGCTGGCCCTATGCATTATTGCATTTTGATATGGGGTTCCCCGTGTTCTTATTTATTTCGATATGCTAAGTCTCCTAGTAACATTTTCTTTGATGTCATTTCGATATGGGGGCCCTCTTTCATTTCGATATGTGCAGTTTCCCCTTCCTCCTATATATCGAAATGCAATGTATTTCGATATGCATTGCTGCTTGCTGCATTTCGATATAGGGCATGGGCATTTCGAAATGATAAGTCCTCTGCCCATTTTCACTTCTTGGACATTTCGATATACAACTTTTGTATATATTGAAATGTGGCCTATTGGTCTGCCAATCGAAATGCACCCCCAGTGCATATCGATATATTGGGTCTTTTGTTCAAATTTCCTTAAGGCATATTTCCATATGCATTTTATATTTTGATATAAGCTTCCTTACATTTCGATATGCATTCTTGCATATCGAAATGCATCCTTCATGAAGTTGTGCAGTGGGGTTTGCATTTCGATATGCAATGGGTGCATATCGAAATGCACATACTGTTGGAGATGATCCGAGAGCTTTGCATATAGATATGCAAGGCTTATGCATATCGATATGCAGTGCATTTGGGACTTGCCCAGTGTGTATGTATTTCGATATATGCCTTAGGCATATATCGAAATACACTATTCGGCAGTGTTTTGGGGATTTAAGTTAGAGGTATTTTAGTCTTTTCCTAGGCTTGTGTGTGTATAAGCCTTAGAGTGGAACCCTAAGGCATTTGGCAGCCTCTCTTCCCCCTCACTCAACCATAAGTCTCTCTCCCTCTTCCTCTCTCGAATTTCTCTCTCTCTCTCTCTCTTTTCCTCTCCCTTCTCTCCTCTAGATCTCTCTACCCAAGGGGTTTTGGTACAAAACCCCTTTCACAAACGTTGATCCCCTCTCCTCCCTCTACGTAACCATGGTGGCGGATCATGCACCGGAGCTGAAACCCTTATCTAGGGTTTTGCGGATCTTCGATTGAGGTAGAGATTTCTCCACCTCTTATTTCTATCTTTGGTTTCTCCCTCTCCCTCTAAGATTTTTAAGAGAGTTCATGTATATTTTTGAATCTACTCTTGTGGTTGTGTCTAACCTTCAATTAATCAAGTATATATATTGAATAGGGTCTTTTTGAACTCCCTACGACTTTAATTTGTTCGTTTCTTGTTCGATTTCGAAAAACCCCAAATTTTATGAGAAATCCTAATGAGTCGATTTTGAATCAATTTGGGGAAACTGGTCGATTTCAGTTGGATTAGTCAATTGGTGGGTCTAGTAAGTGTGTTGACACTTTAAAATCAAAAATTTTAATAAATTGTGGAACAACTCATGTTTTGGGTCTAGTTGTGTGATTAGGAGGCGTTACCCTAATCATGTTGGAATTAATGAACGAAAAGATAATTGTTGAATGAAAGACCCTAAAACATGAGAGTGTATTGTGGTTGGCTATTTTATGGGATTTTGATCCCCAGGATTTTGATCCATGAATGCTATACATTCACGACATTGCACAATGGGGGTTTTCTGGACCCTCCCGACGAGTTGGGAAATACTAGGAATTTACAGTTAGTTGGTTGATCATCTACTATCTCGAAATTGGACGAAATTTAATAACTCATTTGATTTGATGGATTAAGGAATTGGTATGTTGGAAACCAATCACCTTGGAAGTTGATGGAAATTGGTATACTATAAACTAATATTTTAAAAATAATGAAAATGAGTCATTTGGATCTCGTACGACTTGGTAGATTAAAAACCAATTCCCTTGTATTTAAGAAAGCAAGTCTTTTGAGAGAATGATCGTTTATTCCTTTGTTTTGGAACACCTAGTCTTCTGGCAAATTGTGAGTCTTCACACTTTGGTTGGCGTCGTTGGGTCTTTTGGAAACATCAAGTGTTAAACTTGAGTCGAAGAATGAAATGAGAACGTTTTAACTTGGAAAATGTAATGAGATCTCTATGCATACATATTTACATTCCTTTTCCCATCACACACATGCATCAAATTTTAGAAACACTTGGATATAGATTTCTCTACTAGGCGATGGTACCCTCTATTTTATAGGTTTTTTGCTTCTTTAGATTGGAGCTACATCTTTGGGCTCCTTGCCGAGCTTTGGAGTTGGTGTACCGTAGCGGATAGGTTGTCCCTCCTTTTTTATTTATTGTACCATCTCATTTGTATCATTTCATTTCATTTGTAAGTTGTAATCGGACTATGTTATAAAGTCCCACCAATCATGTATTATTTCATTTGTATCTTTTTCTCACAATTTATGTAATATGGGATACTATAGTAGTAGATATTTTATTTCCGCAATTTAGTTTCTCTTTATTTAACATCACAAAAATGGTTTAAAATTTTGAGGTTGTTACAATTGGTATCAAAGCCTTAGTTTTACAAACCTAGGGACTTTGCAGAGACATTTAGTCTCAATGGGTGCATTGTCTTCTGTTGCATCGCTCTTCGTCGCATTGCCTTTGGGGCATTGCCTTTGATTGCATTGCATTTGTGTGTGAGCATTGAATGCATGTATGCATTGCATGGAATCTCTTGAAAGATAAAGTTTTTATAACTTAACTTAACAAGATCTTGGTAAATCCTTGTGTGGATTTTTCAACTTGGGGTATTAGAACCCTTGTTGACTCTTTTGAGTTGATCTTATCATCCTTATCCTTAGACTTAGGTTCCATCTTCATTATTGTTGTTGTGTCTTTTGAGCCTTTTCCTCGAGCCTTTTCCTCGGTAGGAGGTGGATTTTGTGGTTGTGGACGATTGGGTGTCCTCTACCATCGTAGTTGAGGATTTCGATTATTCGTGTGATCTTGTCATTGACCCTTGAGTTCCTCCTTGTGATTGTTGACAAGTTTCTTGGTGGGCACTTCTTGTAGGATAGTGTCATTTCTCTCGATGTCGATCATTTGGTAGCCGTCATGGCACCTTGGAAGTTGATTGTTTTCGATGGATGAGCCTTGACTCTTGCCATATTCTCTCGGTGGAAGTGTACCTTGTTGACCTCATTGATAAATCGTTGCCTAGTTGGGATTGATCTAGTCTCCTAAGTGCGTATCCTCTTGATTTTCTTGAAGCACTTTGGTGCATTCTACTCTATCGAAATTGAGATTAGTTGTGGTGGCTAGATGCGTCGATGCTAGTTAGCCCATTGAGTGTAGTATTCCTTGAGTAGAGGATGTCTTGGTATAGCAAGACCTTGTGGTGATAGAGATGTGGGCCTAGAAGATTCTTGGGTTGGTAGGCTTCCTATGTGATTGGTGCCTAGTTGTCAGTACATTGAGGTATAGTTTGCCTTCATAGTGTCGTACCCTTACTCGGATGTTAGAGTTACCTTGGTGTTGTGACTTGAGGTTGTTTGAGATTGGTATAGTGCCTTGAGGCATCAAGGTTATTATGGCGAGTGGTTAGAACCTTATTAGTCTTTGTTGAAAATTGGGATGTCCTTTGATAGTTATGGACTTAGTTGTGTTCCAGCCTATGTTGTGTCATGTTGGCAATCCTATTTTGGTGTGTTGTAGAATTGGGATCTTGAATTTATTATGAGGTTCTAGTGTGAGTTGTAGCACGGTGAAGGCCTTCTTTTGAGGAAGTAATGAATAAGTACTGGAAGGAAATCTGTGAAAGATAGTTAGTTAATAAAGTGATGGTTGAGGTTCTAGATTGTAGATGGCCAAAGGACAGGTCATCATGTGTTGAGTTCCCTTGTGTGGTTGTGTTTGGAGTATCGTCCCTTGTCTTGGTGGAGTCGGTAGGACTCTCGAAGCGTTTGAAGTGATAGTGCGGTTGGAGCCGTCTCGTGGATTATCTTGGCATGACTTTAGGGTTCTTTATCGTATTGGGTGATAGTCTTGCTTGGATAAGTAGAGCGGTGAGATTGTTTGAGGATGAGAGGTTTGGATGCGAGTGTTAGTAAAAATTTTGGTCCGGAGAATTGATGTATGTTTGAGTTTGTGATGTTTGAAAGTGGGAAGTGTGATCCGGTACATTGGAAAGATGAACGCTTGGTTCTAGAACTAGTGAAGTTGGTGCATTAGTGTATTCGATAGTCTCTTGGGAGATGATTTGAGTTAGAGCGCGATTTGAGCATTGAGTTTGAAGTTATGATTGGAGTTGGGAGTTAGTGACTACTCCTTGGTTTTGGCTTGCGGTTATAGGAGGTAATTCATGGAGTATTGGGTTCTTCTCCTTTGAGTATCGGTCTCGGGATATCATTGACCACTTGTTGTTCTTAGCGCACCTACTCTCACCCAATTCCCTTTGTGTCTGACATTCCCTTATTTAGGAACCGACGAAAACTGATTTTGAGTCTGACATTCCCTTATTTAGAAATTGACAAAAACGTATTTTGAGTCTGACATTCCCTTATTTAGAAACCGACGAAAACTAAATTTTAAGTCAGACGTTCCCTTATTTAGGAACCGACAAAAACTGATTTTGAGTCTGACATTCCCTTATTTAGGAACCGACGAAGATTGAATTTTGAGTCTGACATTCCCTTATTTAAGAACCGACGAAAACTGAATTTTGAGTCAAACGTTCCCTTATTTAGGAACCGACGAAAACTGAATTTTGAGTGAGACATTCCCTTATTTAGGAACCGACGAAAACTAATTTTGAGTCTGACATTCCCTTATTTAGGAACCGACGAAAA
>NMUG010006728.1:0-12433 GCA_002855965.1 Monotropa hypopitys | reverse complement strand
TTTTTATAGGGAAGGGACCGGAAAATTAGCTTGACGGATTCAAGCATTGTATGGCATGGAGCACGATCACTCCTTGGAGCATTTCATTTCTCATGTTTCTTTTAGTCTTTTGGAAAATGTTGTAACGTTAACACCCGGTTGGATTTGTACTTTAAACTCATGCGTGTGTGTGTTGTGGACTATTGGTACTTTATTTGGTTGTGGTGGGTGATGGTTGTTAGACTTTTATTAAATATTGCTCTATGCCTTTTCAAAAAACAATATATGGTTCAAAATTTTCAGGGTGTTACAAGCCAAGTGACAGGATGGCAACCACGTTAGCCTTACCCAGATGATAGTGCAACTCTAAATCATAATCCTCGAGATGTTCCATCCATCGATGCCGATGCATGTTAAGTTCTTTTTGCGTGAACAAGTACTTGAGGCTCTTGTGGTCAGAGAAAACCTCGAATTTCTCTCCATAGAGATAATTCCTCCAACTTTTCAACGAAAAAACCACCACGGAAAGCTCCAAATCATGTGTCGAATAGTTCTTCTCATGGATTTTCAATTGACAGGACCCATATGCCACGACCTTACCCGCTTGCATCAACACACATCCCAACCCGTCATGCAAAGCGTCACAATAAACGGTATAACCAATACCTCTTTCTAGAACAACAAGAATAGGAGAGGTCAATCGTCTTTTTAACTCCTCAAAAGCAGTTTCACACGCATCATCCCAAACAAAACGAATGTCCTTGCACGTAAGATGAGTCATAGGAGCGGAAAGACGTGAAAAGTCAAGGACAAAGCGCCGATAATAACCCACAAGACCAAGGAAAATATGGACTTCGAACATATTAGATGGTCTAGGCCAGGAAAAGATGACCTCAATCTTGACTGGATCAACGTAAACACCTTCTTGAGACACAACATGTTCCAAGAACTTCACTTCGGAAAGCCAAAACTTGCACTTAATGAGTTTGGCATACAACCGATTCTCGCGCAGAAGATCAAGAACAACACGAAGATGAGCTTGATGCTCTTCCACTGAGGCAGAATAGATAAAGAATATCATCCACGAATACCACCACAAACTGATCTAGAAATGGACAGAAGACACGAGTCATGAGATCTATGAAAGTAACTGGAGCATTGGTTAGCCCAAATGGCATAACCAAAAACTAAAAATAGTCATAATGAGTGCGAAAAGTAGTCTTAGAGATATCTTCATTCCAAATGCGCAACTGATGATAGTCGGACCACAAATCTATTTTCGAGAAATAAGTAGAACCTTACAACTAATCAAAGAGGTCGTCGATCCTGGGCATATGATAACGATTCTTGATAGCCACTCGGTTAAGCTTGCGATAATCAATACAAAGACATAGAGATCCATCCTTCTTCTTGGCAAAGAGAGTAGGGGCTCCCCAAGGAGAAGAACTCGGATGGATGAATCCCAGTTCAAATAACTCTTCAATTTGGGATTTCAATTCTCTCAATTCGGTTGGAGCAAATCGGTATGGTGGAATAGAGATCAGAGTAGATCCAGAAATAAGATCGATGGAAAATTCCACTTCCCTTTCGGGAGGCAGACCCGGTAACTCCTCTAGAAACACGTCGGGGAAGTCACAGATCACAACCGACAACTCTTGATATTCAGAGACATCATCATCCAAGGCCAAGCTAGCGAGCATACAATAGATGTGTCGCTCCACAAAAAAATTTCCTCTCTCTCCCTCCTCGAATGTACGCGGGGCGCTGGGGCCAGATCGTACTCTAATCTTTTCCTTGGATTGGATGTGATTGGTTTTTGAAAAATAAAATGACAGTTGGGAAAAAAAGTCAAATTAATAATGGATTGGATCTTCGCTGCAAAACAACTCATTATTAATTAGTTTATAGAATCGTCACTCGGCACAGAGTTATTGTGTGCCAAGTCACGAGTTTTGAGGATTTATTATTACGAGTAGGGAAGGTGTTAGGCACCCTACATTGCCCTTGCGGTACTTCATTTTTTAAAATAACCTTTTAATCAAATTCAATTATTCTCGGCCAAGAGAAATGTAATGTGCAAAAAGTGAATTCATGAATTGCTAAGGATGATGCTAAACTTGGATGATTCTGTATTTTTTTATTTTTAATGATGATTTTGGTTTCGCATTTAGATTTTTGATGATCATATTGATTTTGATTTTTAAATGATGATGTTTGATTTTGATTTTGGATTTTGGATGAAAATTTTGATTTTGAATTTGAATGAAAATATTGATTTTGTTTTTGATTTTGAATGAAAATGTTGATTTTGAATTTGAATGAAAATGTTGATTTTGTATTTTGATGTTGAATGCAAATGTTGATTTTGACTTTTGATTTTGAATGGTGGTTTTTTTTGAATTCCCAAAAAGATAATGAATAATTCAATAACTTGAATTAATAATTATTCTTTTGATCCAAACCCGCTGGTTACTTAATTCGCCGGCGATTCGAATTGAGGGTTTCCTTGATTTTTATTTTGACTTTTATTTTCGTTTTGAATTTGGATTTAAATTCCAAAAAGGATAATAAGTAATTCAACACGTTGAATTGAGATTGATTCCATTGATCCAATGCCAGCTAGTTACTTAATTCGCTATTGGCTCGAATCGAGTAATTTAAAGATTTTGATTATTGTTTGAATTTTGATTTAAATTCCGAAAGGATAATAAGTAATTCAACACATTGAATTACGAATTATTCCTTTGATCAAATGCCAGCTAGTTACTTAATTCGCTATTGGCTCAAATCGAGGAATTTAAAGATTTTGATTATTGTTTAAATTTTGATTTAAATTCCGAAAGGATAATAAGTAATTCAACACGTTGAAATACGAATTATTCCTACTTGTTATCCTTTCAGGAGTTTAAAATCAACAAAAACATCAAATAACAAAAATCAACAAAAATATTAAACATTCGGAAACTTGAATTGCAAGTTATTTCTTTCATTCGAACCGATGAGTTACTTGATTCGCCAATGGTACAAACTAAGGGATGAATTGATTCACTTGGTTTTAAAATAAATAAATGCTAAAGACAAGCAACAACGAGGGGTCGTACTGGCATAGCCGAGCTGAGCGATACCCCCTCTATTAATAAATACCATAAAGTAAAGGTAGATAACGGCGAGGGGTCGTGCCGACATAGCCAAGTTGATCGATACCACCTCCCGAAATGAATGTCGCAAAAATAATGATAAATGTAAAGAATAGGTAATAACGAGGGGTCGTGCTGGCATAGCCGAGTTGAGCAATACCACCTCTTAAGACGAATGCCGCAAAAATAAAGATAAATATAAAAGACGAATAATAGTGAGGGATCGTACTGGCATAGCCGAGCTGAGCGATACCACCCGATAGACACAAAATATTGCTTATTTAGTGTGTCTATTGCTCTCTTTTTTGTTACATTTGTTATATATTTATGCCTTTTTAGTTCACTTGCGTTTTAATGTGTTTTTGTAGTTGTGTTTGTTTTTTCAGGCTATCTTGCACCATTTTGTATGAGTTTTGAATCACATTGGAAGTCTCAGGACTTGAAGGAATCAAAAGGAAACCACAGAGCTGATACACTGCCTAGGATACACATCAAGGAGTAGGGAGACACCACAGGGAGTGAGTTACACAGGAAGAATTGCAGAGGAAGTTGCCCAAAATAGATACAGACCAGGTTTCAACCGGTTGTGCCAATCAGGGGCATAACCGGTCCCCACTTTCTCCCTCAGTCGTGCTTTCTCTGCCACTCTTCTGCCATGGTTGCATCGCAAGAAACCCATATTGCATTTGGTTCACGCGATGTATGATTTGGAAGAATTACGCAGAGGATTGAATTCAGGTTTACACAGAATTGGGTTTCTATATAGAGTTGCGGTTTCTAGATTTGGGAATTTATGCTAGTTCGCGATTTGGTTCTTACACAGATTTGATTTTTTCAGATATGTGCCGGATCTGATGGGTTTGTTCTCTCTTTCTCGGAACCGATCATCCGGCATGTACTTTTTTACTCCACAGAAACCTTACGGTGATATTTTATGAGGCTACCGGACTCAGAGAAATGAGGGAACCTCTACCTCCAGATATTCGGCGAATATAATTTTGCTCCGGGCGAAGAGCGTCGGTACCCTCTGCCGACCAAGGAAGGCAGGCCTGGTAAGTGACCGGCATTTTAGTTTTAGGTCTCCTCATACTTAACTTTGTCTTGACTTCGCTCTTTCTGTGTAGATGTGGAAATGATCTCCAAACACCTGAGGAGCATGATGTCAGCTGCCCAGATCGAGGCTTTGCTGAGGTGTGAAAGTAGGGATGCCCCTACCTTTCTGGGATACGAGCCAACGTACCATAGCTACTTGTAGGACCGGAAGTCTAAGGGAAAAAGAAAAGCAACGGCAGATCCAGTCATCCGAGCCCCTGTCCGAAGGCAGATGAGTGTTCTTGAACATTTTTAAGAGATGGAGGTTCCGACAATATTGATGCAGGAGCCGGACGAGGATGCTGCTCCGGCAAATTGGGCTGCTGCTTCGGGAGATAAGGTTGCTACTCCGGCGGACAGGGCTACTGACAGGCCGGAGGCAATACCCCCAGGGGGACCACCAGAACTTCTCTAGGTAAAGGAAGAGTCCTACGAGTATGAAGAGGTCTCGGAGGGTACTAGATACATATTTATGGGACGCCCCGAACTCCGTACATCCGAGGACCTCTTGAGCCCTGGACTTCCAACTTTCGCGAGTACTCTGGCGCGCCCGTCCTAGTGACGTATAGTGTGAACGCCGACCCAAAAGTTGCATACCCACTACTCCAGGCGTTACAGCTACCGGTGGATATGGCAGCACTACCGGCTGGGATTGAGGACATGTATGACAATGCTGGGACGGGCCTCATAAAGGTACCAATTTTTCTTCTTTTGGTCGGACCCCTACTGATGACTATTTTTCTGATGATCACCTGTGATGTTGCAGTCATGCCAGAGCCTTGCTGGCTTGTACAGAGTCAGTCAGAATGTGATCCGAAAATCATATATATCAGGATCCGTCGTACCCAGCAGACGGAGGAAAAACTGGCAGCGGAGGAGGCCGAGATGAGCCTTCTCCTTCGGCAAATTGAGGAGGTATCGAAGGAGCGCGACCGGCTGAAGAGAAGCTCAAAGCAGGACCGAGCGAAGTCCGTCAGGCTGGCGGAGTTAGTGAAGAAGACCTGAGGAAGGCTGTGGCCGAGGTGGATTCCAAAGCTTATGTCGAAGGGATCAAAGACACCACAGAGGTGTACCGTCATGAGCTAAATGAACTATGCCCCGAAGTTCATGAAGTCGGCTTCAAGCTAGGGTACAACATGGGATTCAGGGAAGCGTGGGGGACGGACCTTGACGCCATAGGGATGCCGACAGACTCACTCTTCCGGACCAACATACGTGTGCCAGAGCGTGAGGTTCCTCCGTTGGAGCTTCCAGAAAGGGAATAAATTCGACGGAGGCAGGATTGCCGAAGTAGTTGTGACATATGTAATTGCCTATAACATAGTTTGATAATATAAATAACTTAATTTATTCACAATTTTACCTCTCTTTGCCGATCGGATTAGACTGAGTTATCCGGAGGTTTCATAACCATGCGCCGGACGGTCTCATGATCCATGGAAAGGTCCGAGCCGATGCTGAAGATAAATAAGAGAGTCCCATGATGTGTAGAGATCCGAATGGATGCCAGACATAAATAAGATAGACCCAAGATGACGGGAGAGGTCCGGGTTGATGCCAGACATTAATAAGATAGCTTGATAGCTTAACTTGACTGATGCTCAGAGCTATAGGGTAGACGACATGTTATAACCAAGCCAAAGCTCACGCCTGCCGGAGCCACGGTCTTCATTGCAGCGACCCGGTCAAGCCAGACGGTCGGTCTTGAAAGGTGGGTAGAAAATCCAGAGCCATGGGATGGACGGTCAGGTTATAACCAAGCCCGAAGCTTGAACCTGCCGGAGCCATGGGATGGACAGACATCATAATCCGGAGCCATAGAGATGGATGGAATGTCCAGAGCCACGGGGTGGTCGACAGGTTATACCAAGCCCGAAGCTTGCGCCTACCGGAGCCACAGTCTTCATTGAAGCGACCTGGCCAAGCCAGACGGTTGGTCTTGAGAGGTGGGTAGACAATCCAAAGCCATGGGATGGATGGTCAGGTTATAACCAAGCCCAAAGCTTGCGCCTGCCGGAGCCATGGGATGGACGGACATCATAATCCGGAGCCATAGAGATGGATGGAATGTCTAGAGCCACGGGGTGATCGGCAGGTTATAACCAAGCCCGAAGCTTGCGCCTGCCGGAGCCACGGTCTTCATTGTAGCGACCCGGCCAAGCCAGACGGTCGGTCTTGAGAGGTGGGTAGACAATCCAGAGCCATGGGATGGACGGTCAGGTTATAACCAAGCCCGAAGCTTATGCCTGCCGGAGCCATGGGATGGACAGGCATCATAATCCGGAGCCATAGAGATGGATGGAATGTTCAAAGCCACGGGGTGGTCGGCACATTATAACCAAGCCTGAAGCTTGCACCTGCCAGAGCCAAAGTCTTCATTGCAGCGACCCGGCCAAGCCAGATGGTCGGTCTTGAAAGCTGGGTAGACAATCCATAGCCATGGGATGGACGTTCAGGTGATAACCAAGCCCGAAGCTTGCACCTGCTGGAGCCATGGGATGGACGAACATCAAAATCCAGAGCCATAGAGATGGATGTAATGTCCAGGGCCACGGGGTGGTCGAAAAGTTATAACCAAGCCCGAAGCTTGTGCCTGCCGGAGCCAAAGTCTTCATTGCAGCGACCCGGCCAAGCCAGATGGTCGGTCTTGAAAGCTGGGTAGACAATCCATAGCCATGGGATGGACGTTCAGGTGATAACCAAGCCCGAATCTTGCACCTGCCGGAGCCATGGGATGGACGAACATCAAAATCCAGAGCCATAGAGATGGATGGAATGTCTAGAGCCACGGGGTGGTCGACAAGTTATAACCAAGCCCGAAGCTTGTGCCTGCCAGAGCCACGGTCTTCTGTTCTTGAAAGGGAGGTGAAGGACACAAATACAGGAACACATTTCATTCATAAAAGTAAAAATTCACAAGGTTGAGGTTAGGAGGAACCATTGGTAAATCAGTAATCGATCGGAACATGAAACAAGTCATGGGATGACGGGGACATTTTCTTAGGCCTGCAGTGCGTGGGTAGCATTGGGTCTGGCGGCCGGAGTCCTGTGTCGATCGATCCACTTGTCAAGGTGTCCCTGTCGGACCAGATGCTCCATATATGCTTTGAAGGGGAGGCAGGCCGTTGTGTAGTGGCCCTTCTCCCTTTGGTAGGAGCAATAGGCCTTTCCGTTGGGATGCCCTCCCTCAATATTGTGATCCGGCTCCCTGAAGAAGGGCTTTTCCCTCATCTGTCGGAGGAAAATATAGATGGGCTCCGTAAAGACTGTTGTCTCCGCCACATAGTCTTCCGGTTTTGGCGCCCGTCTTTCTCCTGTCTTCACCGCATTTACCTACCTCCGGTTGTGTTGAGCGGGGGCAGGTCTCGCTTGAGGGGGTCGGACAGAGGCCCGCTCGGCCAGAAGATCCTCTAGCTGGCAGAACTTGTCGATCATCTGCATGAGGTCGTCCATGTTTTCCACAGGATGGAGCATAAGCTCCCAGAGCATGGGACTCTCGGACTCTAGGCCCATATTGAAAGAAGATGTGGCGACCCCCTGGTCGCAATTCTGAATGTCGTTGTAAAGCTCCTAGTAGCGGTCAGCGTATTGCCGGAGCGTCTCTTCCGGTCATTTCCCAAGGCTGATCAGAGAGTCGACCTCTTTCCTTTGCTTGCCGCTAGTGGCGAAGTGGGCAAGGAAGGCCCTCTCCAGATCTCTGAAGCTCCAGATGGATCGGGGGGAGAGTTTGTTGAACCAAAGTGAGCCCTGGGTGCCGAGGCTCATGGGAAAGACCTTGCAAAAGACGGCATCACTCGAAGAGTAGAGTGCCATGATCTGCCGGAAGTAGATGAGGTGGGTATAGGCGTCGGTCTTTGGATCATACCTGGAAAACTTTGGCAGACTGAATCCAGGTGGAAGAGTGGCTGAATCAATGGTCCGAGAGAAGGGAGAAAGGATGAGCTGCTCCAGGCGAGCGTCGACGGCCTGAAGGGCCTGCCCAGTGGGATGATCGGCATGGTGGTCCGTCCGATGGCGCCGATGCTCCCTTCGGTCTTCCTCTAAAACCGGAGAGTGATGATGATGCCTTCCCTCTCGGTGATGGTGGCGCTTCTCCTTCTGTCGGCCGTCGTCTTCTAGCTCCGTCCGAAGGTCACGCGGACGAACCTCAACGAATTCCCCTCCTTTAAATATGTAAAGTGGGACGGATGATATTCCTAAGGATCATCCACTGGAGGGGGATTCATGGAGCCTGGGGTGCCGCCCGTCGCCCTCCAGTTGAGTCATCCGTCGCTCCTGTCCTTCGGCAACTCCTTTCCCCTTGCGCTATCGGGCTTCCTTCGAGCAGTGCCGGTGTCGCCTTTGCCCTGAAGAGTGTGAGACCGAGTCAGCAGCGCCGACCATCCTGTGTGAGGCCCCAACCCAAATAATTAAGATTTAATACGTTTATTTCATTTTAGAAATTTTATTTAAAAATCATTATTTTGAGGCTAGATAGGAGTAATATAAATAAAGTTTGAAATTGATAAGGTTAAGGTTAGGATAAGACCCCAAATAAATTAGAAGGAAGAAGCAAAGGTGTTGAAAAGGCCCAAGGAAAGGCCAGCCCAAAGCTGTCCGGAGCACCCCATCCCGAACCCTCAAGCCGGACCAGACCGGGTCGGCCCAGCCGACCAGCCCAGCCCGGACCCGCACAGCTACCGGCTGCGCGGCAGCCCTGCCGCACGTCCCATCCGGACTGACGCAGCCGCCTGACATGATAAGACAATTCAGTCGCAGGTTGCAGGCTGTCAGGTCAGGCGCTCAGGCCTGACCTGGATTGGACAATTCCCTACCCCGTTCGGCAGGATTAAGGTAAGGTCCAATCACCAATTAATGACCCCCAACTACCCCAAAGCATCCGGACCCCTATATAAGCATCCCAAACTCAAGCATTCAAGTCCCACACCAAACATTCCTCCCAACCATAAATTCTAGAGTGAGAAAGTGTCTCCCGAGCACTTAGCCGTTCGGCAGCCCAGTTCGGCCAAGTCTTAGCCGATCAGTCCTTCTCCAGTCCTTCTCCAAACAGCCTCCGGTTCACTGTTCCTATACTTGTCCGGACCAGACTTTCCGGACAACCTTCAGCTCGGCCAGATCCTTGCCGGATCAGGAGCTTTACTCAGGTATACTCTAAGTCCTTCGGTCCATTTATTTCTTTCTTATGTTCTGTTCGGCCAGTCCCTTTAAGGACTTGGCCGAGCTATAATCAGCTCGGCTAAACACCCTTGGCTCTGCCGGAGCTCTTTACCTTAGCATTCTGTTCGGCACTAAGCCAAACAAGTCCGGTTTCTCTTTGAAACTCTCCAGCTGAACCTTACCTCAGCTCGGCACACTTGCCCGGACCACTGCAGAACCTTGCTTATCCCTTACCATGCACTGCCGACCTCCCATATGCCAGAGCACCTCTGCTCGGCAGCATGGATGGTTCGCCATCTCCTATGCTTGCATATTCCAGCTCGATCAGACCTTATGTTGTTCGGACAATTAGTCTAGTGAACTTGTATTCCCCTTATTAACACTTTCAACCGGCCAGAACACCCAAAGCAGTTATTCCCGAAGCTGCCAGTGTTCGGCAGTAAGCAATGCTCACTGCTCGGCAGAACGGTATAATGAGACCCAGCCATTAGGTCGGCCAAAGCTTCAGCTTGGTCGACAAATATTCCAGAAACCATTAAAATGGCCTTGCAAACCATTTCGACCGGTTGTTAGCCCGAACACTCAAATCCCCGCACTGCCTTAGCCCGACAGCCTTTCTAGCGGTTAGGCACTCTCTGCTCGGCCAGCTTTCAGCTCGGCAGTAGTCTAGCTCAGCACCCATTCGGCCCAGGATCTTGCCAGCTAGGCAGGACTCTGCTCGGCCAACCCTGTGCCCGACAATACCTTAACCCGAAGCCCTCTGCTCGGCAAAACATCCTTAGATCAGCAATAGGGACCTTTCAGTCCAGAATAACCTCAGACCGACCAGATTAATTTCCCCAAGCTAGGCCAGTCGGTCACTGTCCTCCGGACAGAAGACTTGTTCGGTCAGAAGGCCCTTCGGCTAGGAGCTTGGCAGTTCGGCCAGATCAGTAGCTAATATTGACGGTAATGTTTTTAAGTCATCTTTTGGCAGATTTGAGGATTTAAAGATTAGTGAGAGCTCATTCCAAGATCAAAGGTGAATCACTGTATATCTTGTCTACTCGTACAATTTCTTTTAAACATGCTAAATCATTTGAGAATGTATTTTCATGCTATTGAAGCACTTAGCCTATTATGTTGTCTCTTCATTAAATAAAAATAGCATGTACTCTTCTTCTATTACCATGGACTGACAAACAGGAAAGATTTTATGATTGAACGACATGAATGGTGACACGGTAGCTCGCCGCCGGAGGCGGAGTCAGAAACCGGCGAGGAGGGGGAAATAAGGGATCAATAGCCAGATTGATCACAGTGATATCACGACTCTGCATGTTATGCTATCTGGGGTAGCTCCCCAGGGATTACTGGTACCGTGAATAGTAGCATGATAAAAATCATGTTGGAATATCAAACGAATATGGAAATGAACATGCAAACGAAAGCAAGCTATGTGCTGAAGGACGTTGAGAAGGCCATAGGCTTGGCTTGGAAATACACATTCAAATACAGGTTTTGGGCTATTAAGCCACACACATTATGTTCAAAAGGAAGAAAAATGATTTCAATAACGTATTGTTATCCATGCAAACTTGTGGCCATGATATATTGTGATTCACTCTAGCTTTTAGCTTATGCGTTTTTCTAAAACCTTTTTCAGGTACCGACGAAGAATAGGTTGGAGCATAGCACTTAATTGTACTCACACTTTTCTCTCTCTCGATGTAGCCCCCCTTTCTTTTTGTAAAGGCAATTTATAAGCCTTCCTATCTTTTTGATGTATTATTATTGATCATTAGTGGAAATCATGCACACTGGGTTTGTTCAGCGCTTCCGCTTTATTATTGTTGTGAATACCTAAACTCTAGTAGGCCTTTGCGAGCTTGCTCGTTGGCCGGTCATGGACCCCATTTAGGGTTGGGTTGTGACAGCAGTGGTATCAGAGCAAGAGTTTTCAGATTCCGAATAAACCCAGGAATAGGATCAAGGCACTCACAACGATTAGAAGTATCTTTTAATACTTGGAGATGTACTTATCTATATCTGCATATACATGTCTTATCTATGTCTAGCAGCGGTGGTGATTACGCTACCAGCGATTTCTCCAGCAGTGATTCCGAGGGCGAACACGAGATAGCACTGCCGCCAGCTATGCCAGAAGAGGACGAAGAAATCTTTATAGTAAGCGAGGAAGTCCAGGAGCAGGCACGTGCGGATTCAACGACAATCACCTCAGACCTCATAGCCCACGTAGCGGTCGGTTTCGAGGATAATGCGGAAGAGGAAGTTCGAGCTATGATTAACTACCACTTGCGACTCTTGGAGCGCGCCTGCGTGGTAGCCAGAAGATCTATCTAGAATTGGGAGTTCGAGCATCTTATGGATGGAGCAAGGAATCGTATTTTCAACGGCAATAACAATGAGGCCCCGCCTGGAGACGAGCAAGTAGCTGAGGAAGAAGAAGAGCCCATGGAATGGCATGACGAAGGATGGGGCCTCGATTTCGAGAACAATCCCGAGGACGACCCCGAAGAAGACCCGAGCGAAAATGAAGAAGAAGACGAAGAAATCATCGACCTAGAATGGGTTTACCCACCTTATGAGTGGCCTAGCGATAGCAAATAGTACCTTATTATTTCAAGAATTTCCGACGCATTTTATAGTGTGCCCCAGACATACTTAGAACTCTAGTTTATCTCTTATGCCATATCTTAATCGTTATGTACGTCAGCGAAAGGACTTTTCCCTTAGCTAACTATAAATTCCTTCGCAAGCAGAATGGTGAACACCAGAGCAAATAGAAACGGCCAGGATCGTGATGAGATCGGAGAATTGCGCCAAATGATGAGAATGATGGCTAGGACGGTCCAAGCTCAGCAAGAAGTCATCAATCAGATGCAAAATCAAGAACCAGTGGTCGAGCCGCCACCAGTTAACTTGGAAGAAGAAGTCATCCACCCTGTGCAGCCGATTGCGAATATCATCGCGGTTGTTGATAGGATTTTTCCCGATCGTTGGTTTAACAGGAAGTCCTAGACAAGCATTAGATATTTATAGGGACAGGGAGATACAACTCTAACTAA
>NMUG010006727.1:0-12437 GCA_002855965.1 Monotropa hypopitys | reverse complement strand
AGATTGTGACACCCCAGTCTAAGATGTCAACTGGAGTCCCAGATGGGAGATCCGGGTCAGTGGACAAGTCCCATGTCGCGTGGTGGATGTAAGTTATGTGTGCTATAAAAAATAGATCATGAACATACCTTGCACAAGGCCTTTTAAAGCCGTGTGGACACCAAAGATCATTGGAATATCCCAATTAAGCATGTTTGACAGCCAAAACGGACAATATTGTGCAAGATGGAGGCATGTCGTTACATTAGAGCATCCATCCTCCAAATCCTACTAATTTGACCAAAACATGATTTTCCATAATTAATTTTGAATTAATGATTCTTGAGTGTCAATAGGGTTATAAAACCATTTTTTGAACTCAATGGCTACGTTTCACAAACCAATTTTTCCATTACAAGTATACCCAAAATTTAGTTTTTATACGAATTGGGGATTTTGCCAATTTACTTTGGAATCATGAAAATGATTTCCTAGAAAGTCCTTTGAGACCCAAATGAGCATAATCCATCACGTAATTGAGGGGTATACTCAACCCACAAGCATAAATCATGAAAATGTCCTCATAATTTGAAAACAATTTGAGGGAGAAGAAAGAAATCCAATAAGAGAGACAAGAGGGGTAGAAAATTCTACCAATAACGAGGAACCAACAAACCCTAGGTGTGTAACGACTCAATTTTCCATAATATTTCCCGGATTTAAAAATCGTGCCTTGAATCGGTTCGCATGTATTAAAATTGCTTCTTCGGCTTATTTCCGGTGAATACGGTCCCGGGATGCTTTTAAATCTTAATGCACCACTTGACTTGAGTCCGGAAAGTTTCGGGGTGGTTCAGAACCCGTGTTCCTATTATTTCTCCCATTTTGGTGCAGTTGCACCGGTGCAGGATGGGTGTGCACCGGTGCAGGAGGATTTTTGGTGCTACTGTTCAGTTTTGGAAGCAGTTGCACCGGTGCAGCTAAGATGTGCACCGGTGCAGAGAAGGGTCTGAAGCTACTGTTGAGTTTTGGGAACAGTTGCACCGGTGCAGTGTGGGTGTGCACCGGTGCAGGTCAAATTGTGAACCCACTGTCCGAATATTTAAGCAGTTGCATCGGTGCAGATTAGGTTTGCACCGGTGCAGGGTGGGTTTGCACCGGTGCAGAGATACTGTGCACCGGTGCAGGCTCTGTCTGACAGGCCTCATTAAGGGTAAACTTGTTCTTTTGTCTTAGGGGCTATATATATATATATATCATCTTGAGCCCAATTTTCATCATTCCCACTCTTCTTCTACATCTCTCTAACCCTATTCTCTCAAACCCTCTCAACCTCCATTGTTAACCAAGCTTTGAGCTTGAAAACCAAGGCTCAAAGGAGCTCCAATCAAGAAATGCGAAGAACGAACGTTGATCCTTGCGACGTGATCTATCCGAGACAACCGCTATTTTCTTCATTTCTCTAAAATTCGAAGTTAGAGTTTTTGTTCAAGCTTCTTGAGGTAGGGGATATCCATGTCTAGTCATGTAATAGACTATGCCTTCTCTTACTTTCCTTTGAAATTTAGTCTATTTGCATAAATTTCGTATATGGCATGTTTAGATGAAATTGACCTAGGGTTTGTATTTAAATCATGAAATTGATGGTTCCTATGGAGTTCCTATGGTCATGTATACCCAGTATAATGTTCAATTTCGCGTTATGAATGATTATATGAAAAGCCCCAAATTCACGTATGAGCCCAATCTTATAAATTAGGGCTTTCGGTCAATTGGATGTCCTTTGATTAAATTGAGCTTGGATGCATGAAATTGGGCCTAATTAAGGCTTAACAGATGGGTTTGCCGTAGGGGTTATGTTTTATTAAAATTAGTCGCACATTGACTCTGTTGCACAATATTATCTCTTATTCGAAATTTAATGGAAAATAGACACACGTTGGTTATGTCGTGAAGTGTTACTCACACACACCTTTGACTACGTCGACGCTACATGAAATGAATTATTAAGCCCCAATGAGAAGCAGCCTTGGCTAGGGATTCTCGGGTGCAATGACCCGTCCCGAAAAGATAATATTTTTAATAATTTCCGGCTACGAATCATTACTTAAACCTCTTAATATTTTTCACCATTAATTTTTTCCTTTATTTTCTAACCATTCTAATATAAATAAGCAGCGGAACTAAATAAATGTTTTAAAATAAAAACCACCAACTATGACATATCCAGTGTGACAAGTCTAAACCTGACCAAACACGGTCCCAAAATAAAATAACAACTAACAGTCTGAAATAGTAAAATACTCTCATCCTCACTCTACAACAGTAAGGAAGAACTATACTAGTCTGAAGTAAGTAAAGGAACTTCTGGAAGAGAAATCCTGAGCAGCTGGCAATGAACCCACTATGTCTTCTTATCTGGATATAAAAGCCACCATAAAAGAAGCAAATATATCCAAGAGCGTCATATTTACAGTTAATATAGTAAACCATCAACAACAATGTAATAAACGATGAATTTAACAACAACGTGAGGGGTTGTGACTCTCCCCTAAACAAGTCCACAGTAAAAGTATATATATATACGTCAACAACAACAACGTAAGGGGGTGTGACTCTCCCCTTGAACAAGTCCATCGTAAAGAAATATTTAACAACAGTATAAGGGGTTGTGCCTCTCCCCAAGTAACAATCGTGAGCATGCATCATTTCATACTTTGAGAAATTTTAGTTTATCATCATCATCGTCGTCATCATCATAAATTCTAAGGAGGACTCAATCAACTCCACTAGCTAAGGGAAATAAAATCAGCCCTAGTATTCCATCATCGTAGGCAACACATCATTGTCGCCGGAATACAACATTCCATCACCGTAGGCAACACACCATTGTCGTCGGAATATATATATATCACCGTGGTTTGCATAAAAATGCATATAAATTTATTCATTAATATTCCATCATCGTAGGCAATATAACATCGTTGCCGGAATATAAACACCGTGTTTGCACAAAAATGCATATATGTTTGAATTTATTTATTATTCACCGTAAACACCGTGTCATCGTAGAGCATTGTATTACCATCGTGAGAATATATATGAACATGTCAACACCAATCATTTAACATATCTTTTACTTCAAATTAAAGTTAACATGTAACAATAATCATTTAGGTGTTTTTCTATCATCATGGTCATCTAAGCATGCATGAACCAATACAAGTGTATAGTAACAAGTAGTCATTTTCCAACAATTGTTTCTAAGTACACCACACCATCCACATATTACATATGAAATTAATGGGAAACTATATAAAAACTGAAATCTACACACTCACATATGTGTTGCGATCTCCGGAGTGTGAATGCTACTGAACCCTCGTGGATGATTCCAATATATCTACTGTAATTTATTTCAAGTTGTATAAGGATTTGCACTATTTTCATAATGACTTGTACATCTTCAATATAATTTCCAGACCCCATTTTCCCATTGTAATTCTTATATTTATTAGAATATTATAATTTCATAACAGTCACTAACCAAATTTCCAATTTTTAACACTTTCTGCCAAACCGGTACAAGGCCGGTACAAGGCCAGTGTACCACCCCGACATGCCAGTTAAGCAAAATTTCCACAATTTTACAAAAAAATGTAACTTCTTTCCAAAAACATTTTGGCTATCCCAATAGCCTTAAATTCTGAAATTTTCTTCATAAAATATTCTTATACATCTTTAAACTACAAGTTCATAATTTTTCAGAGTAAAAATTATGTGATTGTGTTCGATTTTAAAGGACCTGTATGAGACCGGTATTCAGCCGGTATACTGCCCGGCATGCCGGCCGGTGTACCGGTTAGAGTAAAAATCTCCCGGTTTATTCTATTTTTCAAAATTTTCAAAATTGGTTTTGAATATCTATTTGACACATTCTTCAAATATTTTCAACTGTAACATTGTTTAATAACATTCATACTATCATACTTATAAATTTCAGAATCAAAATTGAGATTTTAAACAGTTTCTGGGCCACCGGTATACAACCGGTATGCAGCCGGTATACCGCCTGGCATACCGGCCGGTATACCGGTCTGCAACAGAGAATGGCGATTTTTGACAGACTCGATTTTTGGACTTCTCCAAGGCTTCGAAAACATCATAATTGATCTCTAAAAATTCTGAAATAATTTGTATATACTATTTTTAGGCCGTAGAACAATAATGTGGGGTTAGATTTCGACATAATACCTTTGTTTGACGGATTGAGTTTTGCGATGGGTGTTCTTCACGTTCTTCGTATTCTTCACAGATTCGACCCAAGAACTGATTGTTCAGAGTACTTTTTTCGTTTTTGTAAGTATAGAATGATTGTGGTAAGTTTTGGAGTCTTTTAGGTTCAATTTTATAACATTTAGGTGAGGGTTTAATTAGTTCAAGAGTTATACACCCATTGATGTATAATATTCGATTGTTACAATCCTTACAGATTCCTAACAGACAATTCTCCTCCAACAGTCCGAAAATCATTATTGTCATTACTAAATTTTCAGTTTTTGTATTAAGTTTTGTAACTCCCAAGCAATTGTAGACATTTATTAGGATTTCAAATATTTTGATACTATATTCATGCTCCTTCAGGAGCATTTCGGCTACCATGGGGTTCCAAGCCCCTAACTACACCATGTTCACTTGAAATTTCCATATATTACACAATTACCCCATAATGTCTTATGTTTATGATTCATCATTATTTAAATAGTTAAATAATTCCAGAAATCACCGAAAAATCCCTAAAATTCCCAAACTTCTTTTTTTTACACTTATATAAATTATTCTCAACCCCAAATATTATTTATTATTATTTTTATTTAAATGGTACGGGTATTACAACTCTCCCCCACTTAGGAAATTTCGTCCTCGAAATTAGATTACGTACCTGATATAAATAGATGTGGGTATTTGGCTCTCATGTCCTCCTCACCTTCCCAAGTTGTCTCATCGACGCCATGATTCCTTCAAAGGACTTTGACCCAAGCAATCGTCTTGGAGCGCAAAACTTGCTCCTTCCGATCAATAATCCTTAGAGGTTCCTCGTCGTAAGACAGATTCTCCCACACCTCCAACTCTGCCGTACTCAAAACATGTGAAGGATCCGCAACGTACTTCCTCAAATTAGACACATGAAAAACATCATGTATCCTAGATAGCTCTGCTGGCAAAAGTAAGCGATAAGCACAAGCACCAATCCGCTCGACAATCTCGTACGGACTTACATATCTCGGAGACAACTTTCCTTTTCCCTTCACACGAACCACGCCCTTCCAAGGAGATACTTTCACAAATACAAAGTCACCCACCTCAAACTCTAACTCCCTTCGACGGTTGTTAGCATAACTTTTCTGCCTACTCTGAGCAGTCTTCAATCGCTCCTGGATCAACTTGACACCATCAGAAGATTGCTGAATCAACTCTGGACCCAACAATTGCCGTTCTCCTACCTCACTCCAACACAAAGGAGTGCGACACCGTCTACCATATAAAGCCTCATAAGGAGCCATCCCAATGCTAGACTGATAACTGTTGTTATAAGCAAATTCCACCAACGGTAGATAGTCATCCCAAGCACCCCGAAAGTCAATCACACAGCCTCTGAGCATATCCTCCAATGTCTGTATAGTTCGTTCCGACTGTCCATCTATCTGTGGATGAAAAGCCGTACTGAACTTCAAAGAAGTCCTCAAAGCCGACTGTAAACTATGTCAAAACCGAGAAGTAAACTTCGGATCCCTGTCACTCACAATGGATACAGGAACTCCGTGCAAATTTGACAATCTCTGTGATATACAACTTGGCATATCTATCTGTGGTATATGTAACTCGAACAGGTAAGAAGTGAACAGACTTCGTCAATCGATCCACTATAACCCAAATAGAGTCGAAACCTTTGCTACACTTTGGCAAACCAACTACAAAATCCATAGTTATGTGTTCCCACTTCCACTCTGGATCGGTAAACTCTGCAACAACCCTGTCGGTCTCTGATGTTCGAGCTTAACTTGTTGTCAAGTCAAGCACTTAGCCATAAACTCAGCAATATCTCTCTTCATCCCTCTCCACCAAAAAATTTCACGAAGATTTCGATATAATTTATTACCTCCTGGGTGCATAGAATAGGCACAACTATGACCCTCTTCAAGAATACTGCGTCTCAACTCCCAGTCATCAGGAACACACATCCTTGACCCAAACATAAGCATACCACTGTCGTTGATACTGAACTCACCTCCCAATCCTTCAGATACCATCTTCTTTTTAGATACCAGGAACTCATCCATATCCTGACCCATACGAATCTGATCCACAAACGCAGGTCGAATCGAAAGACGGGCCAATAGAACATCTCCCGAACTCACCTCCAACTCAGCATCTATCATCTTCATTTCTTTGAAATTCTCAATGCGAGCACATCGTAAACAAGACAAACTCACTGCCGATTTATGGCTCAATGCATCAGCCACTACATTTGCCTTTCCAGGATGGTAATGAATGGAACAATTATAATCTTTGATCAATTCCATCCATCGCCTCTGGCGCAAATTGAGTTCCTTCTGTGATAATAAATACTTCAAACTTTGATGATCAGAATAAATCTCGCAGGTAACTCCATACAGATAATGCCTCCACTGCTTGAGAGAAAATACTACTGCCGCTAACTCTAGGTCATGAACCGGATAATTAAGCTCATTCGGCTTCAATTGTCGAGACGCGTAAGCAATCACCTTGCCTCTTTGCATCAACACACAGCCTAGGCCTTGCAACGAAGCATCGCTGTAGATAACCATATCCTCTGTACCATCAGGAATCGTCAAGACAGGAGCCGTCACTAACTTTTCTTTCAACATTCGAAAATTCGCCTCGCATTCCTCGGACCAGATAAATCTCACATTCTTGCGGATCAACTTCGTCATCTGCAATGCAATAGAAGAAAATCCTGGAATAAATCGCCGATAATAGCTAGCCAATCCAAGGAAGCTGCGAATCTCTGATACATTGGTTGGTCTCTCCCTACCCACTATTGATTCCACCTTCTTCGGATCAACACGGATCCCTTCTCTAGAAATGACATGGCCCAAGAGCACTACCTCTTGCAGCCAGAATTCACATTTGCTAAATTTGCCATACAACTTCTTCTGCCTCAGAGTCTGTAATACCAACCTCAGATGTTGCTGATGATCCTCCTCATTCTTGGAGTAAATCAAGATGTCATCAATAAATACCACTACGTACGAGTCCAGATAGGGTTGGAAAACCCTGTTCATAAGATCCATGAATACCACTGGAGCATTCGTAAGGCCGAAAGGCATCACCAGAAACTCATAATGTCCATATCTCATTCGAAACGCAGACTTGGGTACATCTTCTTCTCTAATCTTCAGCTGATGATAACCTGATCGTAAATCGATCTTCGAAAGATCGTACCTCCCTGTAGCTGATCGAACAGATCATCAATGCGAGGAAGAGGATATTTATTCCGAATCGTCGCCTTATTAAGCTGTATGTAATCTATGCACATCCTCATAGATCCATCCTTCTTCTTTACAAACAGCACCGGAGCACCCCATGGTGACATGCTGGGTCTAATGAAACCCTTATCAAGATAATCTGACAGTTGCACCTTCAGTTCCAGCAACTCTGCTGGTGCCATGCGATACGGAGCGATCAATATAGGACTCGTTCCAGGAACAAGCTCAATGGTGAACTCGATCTCTCGATCAGGCACAATACCAGGTAACTCATCAGGAAAGACGTCTGCATATTCACGAACTATCGGAATGTCCTCAATACTAGGACTGGGCTGCTAAGTGTCAACCACATGAGCTAGAAAACCCATACAGCCTTTGCTCAATAAAGTCTTCGCCTGCAGACATGATATCAATTCACACCTCCCCGCCATCTTCTCTCCACAAAATTTCACCTCATCATCATCCACAAAACGAAACGTGACCTCCTTCTTCACACAATCAATCACTGCTCTATAGATGGATAGAAAATCCATCCCTAGAATAACGTCGAAGTCGACCATAGGTATAGGGATCAAATTCACCATAAGGGATTTCCCTCCCAACAATAATTCGCATCCCATATAACAGACGTTCACCCTTACATGTTTCCCCATCGGTGTAGAGATAGATAACATATATGGCATCATAGAGGGTAGCATGCCTAACTTCGACCCAAATGATATAGACACGAACGAATGGGTAGCACCAGAATCAATAAGAATACGTGCATAATGATTAATAATTATAATGGTACCTGAAACCACCTCAGGTGTTGCCTCCGCCTCCTGCCGAGTAATAGTGAAAACCCTCCCTGGCTTCACCTGACTGCCAGCGCTCGCAGCAGCTCCAACAGAAGATCCAACTGCCGTAGAATTTGCCGACTTTCGCGGCTAAGAACATTGTGGAGACTTGTGCCCCCACTCACCACAGTTGAATCATTTAAACCTCATGTCTACGCCCTTTGGTCCTGGACAGTCTCTAAGAACATGTCCTGTCTCACCACATCCAAAGCATCTTCGCTCTCCACTGGGAGCATTACCCACAGATTGACTCCCACGGTCTTGGTCACCATCTCTTCTACTCTGAGACTTAGAGCCATTGAAGCTCTTCTTGAACGAGGGTTTATTCACCCCAGATTTAGAACTTCCTCCTGCACTAGAGGTCTTACTCTGACATCCACGACTAGAATTATTCTTTCGAGCCCTCTGCTCCATAAGGCCTTCCATGTCTCTGCCAATTTGCCTTGCCATATCCACGAGGTCTGCATAGTCTCGCTCTCTAAAAGAAGTAAGTCTGGTAGCAATGCTGGCATTCAATCCATGCCTAAAGCGCTGACATCGAGTCTCCTCTGTATTCACCAGAGGCACTGCAAACCGAGACAAAGCAGAGAATTTAGCCTCATATTCTGCTACAGTCATGGATCCCTGCTTCAGATACAAGAATGCATTCTGCTGATCCAGTCGATAAGTAGCTGGGAAGTACTGATCATTGAAGCCTTTCACGAAAATCTCCCAAGTCATAACTCGTGGGGGTACAACAATATCCCCTAACACCGGCATCGTGACTTGCCTATTATAGGCCTCGCACCAGAATAGGGCCTCTCCCTTCAGATTGAAGGTGGACAAGTTCACCTTCTGCTCTTCTGCCACTCCTAGAGTAGTGAAAACCCGCTCGACTCCTCGTAACCACTCCTCTGCAACTGCCGGAGAAACAGATCCCTCAAACTCTGAAGGACATAATCGGTGAAAACGATCAAGAAGTCCAGTAGCAGTTCCTCCAGACTGCTGATTAGTCTGTCATAGCATAAAGGCAGCCTGATTCTCCAGAAATTGGGCCATTGCGGCCTCTACTTTATCAGCATTGATCATCACCGGAGGATTAGGTGGTGCCGGGGGCTGATCCACCTCCCCTACGGTCGGACCATTAGAAGCGGCATCCTCAAAGTTTTCCATCTCACTCCTGATCATTACAGATAGAAACATATATATTAATCATCATCATCAAAACGTATATCCTCGGTCACATATACAATCCATCACGTAAGAAATTACACCAACAAAATCTGACACCTAAGGGTTCATTGCCACCGTTCACCTATACATCGTTCTAATGCAGGATTCCGGTACAATTGTGCTTTTACAACTAACTTCCCAAGACCTCTCATTTGAAAATACATTGATCAGGCGATTTTCAAACCAGATTTCAAGGTAGTCCATCGGGTGTCAAAGTAACACACACAACGATTTCCGGAGGAGTAAGACAAACAGACTCAACCTATCTCTCATCTCAAAGACTCAACATCCTATGTCACACTGGTTCCTAAAAGCTTATAAACCTAGAGCTCTGATACCAAGCTGTAATGACCCGTCCCGAAAAGATGATATTTGTAATAATTTCCGGCTACGAATCATTACTTAAACCTCTTAATATTTTTCACCAATAATTTTTTTCTTTATTTTCTAACCATTTTAATATAAATAAGCAGCAAAACTAAATAAATGTTTTAAAACAAAAACCACCAACTATGACATATCCAGTGTGACAAGACTAAACCTGACCAAACATGGTCCCAAAGTAAAATAACAACTAACAGTCTGAAATAGTAAAATACTCTCATCCTCACTCTACAACAGTAAGGAAGAACTGTACTAGTCTGAAGTAAGTAAAGGAACTTCTGGAAGAGAAATCCTGAGCAGCTGGCAATGAACTCACTATGTCTTCTTATCTGGATATAAAAGCCACCACAAAAGAAGCAAATATATCCAAGAGCGTCAGATTTACAGTTAATATAGTAAACCATCAACAACAATGTAATAAACGATGAATTTAACAACAACGTGAGGGGTTGTGACTCTCCCCTAAACAGGTCCACAGTAAAAGTATATATATATATATATATACGTCAACAACAACAACGTAAGGGGGTGTGACTCTCCCCTTGAACAAGTCCATCGTAAAGAAATATTTAACAACAGTATAAGGGGTTGTGCCTCTCCCCAAGTAACAATCATGAGCATGCATCATTTCATACTTTGAGAAATTTTATTTTATCATCGTCATCATCATCATAAATATTAAGGAGGACTCAATCAACTCCACTAGCTAAGGACAATAAAATCAGCCCTAGTATTCCATCACCGTAGGCAACACATCATTGTCGCCGGAATACAATATTCCATCACCGTAGGCAACACACCATTGTTGTCGGAATATATATATCACTGTGGTTTGCATAAAAATGCATATAAATTTATTCATTAATATTCCATCACCGTAGGAAACATAACAACATTGCCGGAATATAAACACCATATTTGCACAAAAATGCATATATGTTTGAATTTATTTATTATTCACCGTAAACACCGTGTCATCGTAGAGCATTGTATTACCATCGTGAGAATATATATGAACATGTCAACACCAATCATTTAACATATCTTTTACCATCGTGAACATAGCATAACACTATTGAGAACATCTTTGTACTTTAACATTATAGACATCGTGTGAAGTATGCTTGCATCGTCAATCTCTTCAAATTAAAGTTAACAGTAACAATAATCATTTAGGTGTTTTTCTATCATCATGGTCATCTAAGCATGCATGAACCAATACAAGTGTATAGTAACAAGTAGTCATTTTCAACAATTGTTTCTAAGTACACCACACCATCCACATATTACATATGAAATTAATGGGAAACTATATAAAAACTGAAATCTACACACTCACATATGTGTTGCGATCTCCGGAGTGTGAATGCTACTGAACTCTCATGGATGATTCCGGTATATCTCTTGTAATTTATTTCAAGTTGTATAAGGATTTGCACTATTTTCATAATGACTTGTACATCTTCAATATAATTTCCAGACCCCATTTTCCCACTGTAATTCTTATATTTATTAGAATATTATAATTTCATAACATCCACTAACCAAATTTCCATTTTTTAACACTTTCTGCCAAACCGGTACAAGGCCGGTACAAGGCCGGTGTACCACCCGACATGCCGGTTAAGCCAATTTTCCACAATTTTACAGAAAAGTGTAACTTCTTTCCAAAAACATTTTGGCTATCCCAATAGCCTTAAATTCTGAAATTTTCTTCATAAAATATTCTTATACATCTTTAAACTACAAGTTCATAATTTTTCAGAGTTAAAATTATGTGATTGTGTTTGATTTTAAAGGACCGGTATGAGGCCGGTACTCAGCCGGTGTAACGACCCGTTCCGGATTAATAGAAAAATATGGAATCTGGCTACGAATCACTACATGAACCAATTTCTAACAAAGGCTACTTGTTCTCTTTTTTTTCAAAACACCATAAGTTTTTTTTCCTTTTCTTTTTGATAAAATACGCAGCGGAATGAACGGATAGTAATATAAAACTCCAACCACAATCTGTACCAAGTGTGACAGTCTACACCAATGACCCAAAACAAGGTCCTGAAACAAAAGAGTAAGAGTCTACTGCAAAAGACAACTAAAAGTCTGAACATCGAGAAAGTTCACACAATCCTCACCCTACAACCGGAAGAGGTACAAAGTACTAAGAACTGAAAAGTGACAAATATGGCTCCTGCTGGAAAGAACCCTGAAAATTGGCAATAAACCCGCTAAGCCTCCTTACCTGGATAAAATGCCATAACAAAAAGAAAAGGGCAACAATATCCAGGAGTGTCAGATTCTCATCAATATAGAATAAAGATTAACATGTTATACATTAAAATAGCATGTACACGAGAGGTAAAAACAGGTAAGTGAAGGGGTTATGCCTCTCCCCTACATTAGTCCACAAAGTACAAGTAGACAAGAGAAGTAAGTGTGCCAATGAAATTACATGTGTCTTTTTAATCATTTTAGGAAGCTTCCATCATCATCA
>NMUG010006726.1:0-12437 GCA_002855965.1 Monotropa hypopitys | reverse complement strand
TCAAGTAAACTAGCTTCGTATTATAAACTCAACTAAAAGTGTAAATCTTAATTTCTCAATCTTTCAAGTTAAACTTAATAATTAATTTCATATGCTCTACTCAAACCACCCTACACAATAGTAACCCTCGCGATTAACTATTGTATAAAATAGGTGCATCATTCTCTTAGAAGAAACAACTCAGTTTGTAAGAATACTTCTTAGTCGTAACTCGTCTCAATATTATAAATTTTTTTAAAATATCTCTTAACATAAAACTGTGCAACAGATCACTAATGACAGATATAGTCGAAAAAGACTGAAACAACCGTACACTATATTAACCCTCGCGATTAACTATCGTGTAACCCTCATGGTTGTATACAGCAAGCATCTAGAGGCTGTTCTAAAGGCCTGTGGAAATAGCTTTTACTATCCCTTGCTCCCTTATACCTCCCAATCCAATCCTCCTTTACATCCGTTGCCCCGGATGTGATCTGTGCCTTAAAATCTTATAAAACTTGTTTATTGGGAAGTAGCCTAAAAAGACTTCATTAGCTAAAATAGCTAAAAATATATTTTTCTTTTTAAGGTTCTGATTTTCTCTGATAGAAAACAAATTAAATTACCAAACTATCATTTGGCTCAAACTTGGTGCAAAAGACTTGGTGTGCCTAAGTAAATTAGCACATAACTTCTATCTTGTCTCAGCCTTGTCTGTTCTATACCACTTTGGTAGAAAATACATAACTTTTATTTTACTTACTCAAAATTGTAATTATTTTTGCATTTTGTGCTTAAGGCATGGGACTAAGTCTCTTCCAACAACTATAGTCATATGAGACCAAAGAATATTTATTTGTAAGTCACGAACACAACCCATCAAATCTGGACAGATTTGATATTAGTGCCGGAAACTATTTTGCTTTCTAATTTTATCCACATAATTCTATCTTTTCTTTTGATCATTCTCATGTATATTCCAGATACGAAGGAGAATAAAAATATTAGCTCTTTATTTGGGGCATAAAGGCCCAAAAATACTCATTTAACTTAGACTTACTAAATCTGTGACAAATTTGAGTTGTCTTGTAAATACTTGTATAACTTTTTATTTTTCTCATAAAATAATACTTTTTATTGCATATTATGGAAATATTTAATGTTTTCATACAAAATACAGAGGATATGATTTTTATAGATTATTTAAGGCTATGAACTGTAAGTTACACAATAACATGCCAGATTTGCTAGTCTTCCGAAAATCACTTGTATCTTCTAATTTTCTTACACAACTTGTCTAGTTATTTTTATACATGTATAGTATAATATGTTAACTCGTTGTACTAAAATCTTGGGTTTATATATTGTCTTTAAAACCATTGTTTAGCAATTTATAATACTCATAACAGATTCTAATCAAAACTAGAGCTTGCAACGTATAACATGCAACTTTTCAAATTCTTCTCATGAGAACTATTGAACTAATAGATAAACATGATAATACATCTTAAAATGTAATTGGGGTATGAAAGTTCACCTCAACTTGAAGAAACTCAACGGTAAGAAGATTAGTGACCGGTGCTAATATTGGCGCTTATTGCCAACTTGGTGATTCTCCCGTGTATGGCTCACCCGGAACCTAACACGCAAGTAATATGTCTAAATGCTTAATAATATGTCTAATAACAGTATTAACTATCATACCTCAAACGTTTAGAGAGATCTAACCCATATTCCCCCTTTCTAAGGTCATAATACTCAATCTCCCAAATCTGGGCAGATTAGGTAGTCTGGAAAGATGACTAATTTCGGCGGTCGTCTAAAATATAAACTCAAATTTCTTAAAACATAAACGTTGTAGAGGACAAAAAGTTGAGTGGGGTCCTTTAGTTTATATTCATAAAACAAGTTTAGGAATACCCTAAAAAACGAAAATTACAGAGGTAAAAATCTGCTCTGAACGAAAATCTTGTTTGCAATAACATTTGCGGTTTCGGGTATTCTAATCCCCATACCTTGTGATCCCATAATCACAAGGTCGACCCTTACATACTTGGGTCTCTAATTTACAGAATATTATAGTAAATAGATAGGGAATACCTTAGATGGACACATACAATGAGGTTTACGCAATAGGACTACGCGTTATGCCCCTACCGAAGCGCCCTTCCTTTCTTCTTGCTTTCTTCTTCTTCTTCTATCTTCTTTTACCTTCAATGGTGCATGACTTATGGTATCTAAGAGCTTGTATTATGGTCTTAGAATATATAAAGGATGCTTTGGATCGTGGCTAAGAGGAGTGGGAGAATGGAATGTAGTAAAGTGGCTAAATGAATGCATGTGTAACTTAAACGAGAATGAGGTGACTTTTCAAGTCCCCCATTCAACTCCCATCACTCTATGACCTTCCAATACTCCTATAACACATTCATATAGGCTTAGGAAAGTGTATAAGTCGTGGTTAATGGTGAGGGAGAAATGGTATATAGAGAGTTGGTAGATTGGGGGATAGTTATAAGGCACCTCTTAAATGGAAAATGGGGTGACTCTTCAAGTCCCCCTCCCCCCAATCAATATCATACACTCCCTAACTCCTAAAAAACTTCAATACACGTTCATAACTCCTCCATAATATATATAAATATATCTTTACATAATATTTTAATTAAACGGGAAAGGAACAACCACCAAAAATGCTAACAATTGCTATTTGGTCCAACACTTATTTCTTCTCGCAATTTTACCTCTACATGTCTAATACTATTATTATAGGTACAATTAGCCAATAATAAGTATTATAGCACTTACTAACTTAATTTTAAGTCATACTAGACTCATAGACCGGTTCCTAATCGTTGCTCGGGACGGGTTGTCTCATCCTTCCCCCTTAAGATATTTGGTCTCTCAAATGAACATATCTAATGGGTACTCGTTACTGATCAAAGGATTACTAAACATATGAAATTTAGCATATTGTGGTCAACCATCTGGAGACATGAACTCTGAAAAGTATGAATGCTTGGAATAGTGACTCGACTGGTTACATGACTCATAGTAACATTGACTAGATGTACTCTAAGTCAGCATCCAAAGTCTCACCACATGGAAAGGAATTCCAAAGAAAAGGTAGCATACTCAAAGAGTGAACTTTACTAGTGATTTCCTTGAAGTAACATTAGTCAGATGCACTTCAATCCTCCAACTAGATCCAGTCACTTGACAAGGATTTCAATAAACAACTTCTGAGATTTCAAGAATTCACAAGGAATCGATTAGATAGTCGACTGAAAGTGACATTGGCCAGATGCACTTTAAGTCTATACCATATACAATCAATGAGAAAGGAATACTTTCGATCAAATTTAAGTCTCGAAGACAAACATTAAAACTGAGATCTAAAATAATCAGAATGATTCTTTTAGAATGAATACTCAAGTCAAAGGAATAAATCCATAAACTTTAAGGATTGTTGGTTACTATACTTCTGCTACGTAATACTACTTTATGTGCACTTGTCTCTTCTTAGCTTATCTCTAACATTCAGACACAGCGTAACTTAGCTCATGCAGTTATCATATATTGGTTTTTTCATGCTTATCTAACTTTATAGCTTGTCTTATTGTTCTATCTCTTTATAACTTACTATATCATGTACGCATGTACTACTATCTAGGTCTAGTTTCTATCCTCATCCTTGACCTCACTGATTCCATATGTCGGGTCTCGATACTAGGGTTATAGATTATCCATTAACTATAACTCTTCTTAGAGTTGGGTCATCTCGCTTCTTCTTATATGGGTATATCACATGAGTCTTGGTAGCATGTTATGAGTCAATTATGCAAGTACCTTAAACATACTTGGCCTATAGTAATGACAAACAACTTGGTTGCCAATGACTAGGCGACTACTAGAATATCATTACATAAATAATATGCCTAGTAGCTAGTACACATGGCATCCTAACTCTGGGGTTTATATTTTTCTTCAAAAATATTTTTAGAAAAATATTTTCTTAACCATGCTCTGATACCACTTTATGTCATAGTCCGGACCTGGTTCAGCAATCCGAAAGGATGCATCCGCAAACCCTAGCCGTGGCACGACCGGTGGCTTTTCGACCTACGGCCTCTGTAAAATACCTTTTAAAACATAAATCTAAATTCTAATTAAAATTAGAGAGCTAAATAAATCTTTTGCAGCGGAAATAAAACGCTTTTTTATAACAACTTGAAAATATTCCCCAGAGTTAAACTAACTATTACATACCAATTATGGTGACTGAAAGTCCGGTGGGTTCTTCGGATCCTTCGGATGCTAGCCGGACGACTGGGAGAGAATGCTTCGGTTGGGTGTGCGGTTACCTATAAGAGAAAAGGGATCACCTACTTGGCTCCTACAATCACAAAGGTCAGTGCCCACCGGTCGGTAGCGACCGAGAGGGGCCTCCGATGGCTAAGTCAGCGACGTTAAGAGAGAGGAAACCGTAAGCTGAATGAGGGGTCGGAGAGATACCAGAGATCTAGTTCTATGAACAATGTTTTGATGGGATATTTATAGGGAGTCCTGACTTGGCACCAAATATGCAAGCGTGCGATGCACACGGGTGGGAGGCCGGGTGCTGACGTCAGCCCTATAGTATTGATGGGCCGCTGAACCGACCCGAGCCACGTCAGCAGTTGTACGGCCGACCCGAGTTCCACCTGCCGGAGGTCATTGTTCCCAGTTGCTGCCGATGGTGGACCCCTCCGGCATAGGTCCGTCCTCCGGTGGAAGTTGTTCCATGTCCCAGTGGGGAGTGGGAACGCTAAGCTTCCTTGACATCCGGATGGATGTACCGGAGGTTGAAGGAGGCCGCTTGGCCGACCCGGCCTGGCACCTTCAGGTGTCCGGTGAGACTGCTTAGGTTGCTGAAGAACACACGATGAACCGCAGGTTCTATCCTCCAACAGCAGTGTGTGTCCGGAGGTCCGTGAGGCCGATGGCCCTGGCTTGCTCCGGATGTATTGATGGGGTCCGAGTTGTTGGGGATATCCGGATGATGGGGTACGGCCCAAGATGGATATGGTCCAGCTACCACAATAGCCCCTCAATTCTTTTCGACTCGTTGGAAGGGATTGATTCATTTCATCGGACCCTGATCAGTCCGTTGGGCCGGATATGGAATGATGTTACTGAAGGCTTGATCATATCCAGAAGCTTCATAGTTCAGAGTTTTCGATGCACGCGCGTTGTCCGGCGCGTCACTGGCTTGTAATGATTATGTTTTTAACCGTCGCTTTTGATCATCCACGTGTCTTTATCTGATTGGTTGGTGGAGTCGGCTCGTGCAGATGGGACGTCCCTTTGATATCCTCACATGTCGCCTGATTGGTTCACGCCGCCACCCCGGGATCCGTGAAGGACAGCATGTCCCCTGCTCCCGTCTATAAATACTGGGGTGGACAGTTGTGGATAGAACCTTTGAAAATCTTCTCATTCCGAGCAAGCCACAGCGCCCATACCACGGCCCCAAAACTTATGCGCCAGCCCTCCTTCTGCTCCTTCGAGATCTGATAACCTACCCAGCTACAGAACAGACTTTCCAAACTCCGCGGCATCACCCATCAAACGCCCCAAGTTGAAAGCACCTTGCTCCAGATCTGATATACCACTCCACAACTGACCAATAGATGATCCACAGATTCATCACAAACCTCGCACAATACACATTTCATCTCCAGAACCACTGGGGGCATGATGTTCCTTGAAGAGAGGATGTCTGTAGTCGCTATTGCCCTCTGCATAGCTATCCAAATAAAGATCTACACCTTTGGAGGTATCCTCAGCTTCCAGACTCTTAGGGTACCTATCGTGGTTGTTGAATCGATCGATGATTGAGAAAGCAAAAATCCTTAGATTAGGTTTGAGGAGAATTTTTGAACCTCAGTACACTCCCAGATCACCTCATTCGATCACCCTTGAACCAGATTAATATTTGCGATCTTGGACCTCAGCGATTCCCACACTTCAGCTTCTCTGGGAAGAAGTCTTCTCGAGAAGAGTTGAACCTGCAAATCAGAGTTAATCAAGAGAAAAGCTACTGCAACTTTGATGTCCTTGGCCACCCATAACCTGTGAAGCCTTGGGAATGAATAGCAAAGAGGCGTACCCTCCAGCCAGGGGTGATACCAGAAGTCAATAGCATCCCCCGCGAGGAGTTTCCATTTGAACCCTTTAGACAGAATAGAAGATGAATTGGAACCAGAACATAAGCTAGAGATGGCTGCCCAAATCGGAGATGCTCTTGGACCTGATGGTAGCTCAGGCCACACTTCGCAAGAACCAGGTGGGTATAGGGCTTCCACAACTTGGACCCATTTCTCCTTTCTATTGACATGGTATTTCCACCACCACTTAAAGAGTAAGGCTTTATTCTGAATTAATAATCTATGAATCCCAAGACCTCCTTTTTCCTTTGTTTTTGTCAACTTGTCCCATTTCAAAAGGCTGACCCCTTTCAAACGAGCATTACCAGACCATAGGAAGTCCCTTTGCATTTGCTCGATTTTCCTCGCCACCCTTTTTGGCATTTGAAGCAGCTGCATGTAGTAAAGAGGTAGGGAGGCCATAGTCGATTTGATGAGGGTAAGCCTACCAGCTCGAGAGAGTAATTTTTGCCTCCACCCTGACAATTTGCCACGAATTTTATCAATAATTGGCTTTCAAGTCTGAATTCTCCTTGGGTTAGATCCCAAAGGTGACCCCAGGTACTTATATGGAAGTGCCCCAGGCTTGCAATCCCGGGAGAGCCTTCTCGTCGGCCCTGCTCTGCTCGGTCGCATGACCTTGACTGCTGGGCTCTTCGGCTAGGCTCCTCCTCTGGGCTATGAGTCTCCGGGCCGGAGAGAGCCCCAGAGAGGCCCTGTCGCCGGCTAAGAACTGTTTGGCCGCATGCTGGCTGGTCTGAGCTGTGGTCCTCCTAGAGGAGTTCGTGGCTGCGGCCTCCCGATAGTTCGGCCCCCAACATGTACCTATATATATGTATATAGAGGAGATTCGAAAGTGATATGATTTGGTGGATTGCGGTATTTCGGCTAAGTCGTGGAATTAGCTAGTGATGGACGTGTGGCTAAGTCGTGGAATTAGCACGTTGCGTGTTAGTTGGCTAAGTCGTGGAATTAGCCATGGTAAAGACATAGTCCTTATGGATAGTGGAAGGCTTGGGCATTGTTGTAGATAGGTTGTGTTCTTGGGAGCATCCTCCCTAGTTATGATGATAGTTCACTTGTCGTACGAGCGTAGTTGGGATTCTTGGTCCTTATGACCCTTATGTTAGCACGTGTTGCCTAAGTGTGTTAATGGTAATACTTAATAAAAAAGAGAGGATTGTGGCTTGCATGATAGTTGGCTTGAGTGAAAACTAACGGTTGGGTTCTCTCTTAGTACGCTTGTGTTGATAGAAGTCTTGGTTAGACTTATGCTTAGGTCTTGGTTAGTGACTTGGTAGTGGTGTTGAGGTTGTGAGACTTTGTCATGCTTGGGATTGCATTATAGGAAATCACGTCACTTGCACATGTCACCATAGTTACGTTTGCACTTGATAGGTGCATATTTGCTAGGTCTTTATGACTCAACCTTTTTCTACAGTCCTTTGCAGGTTTGCTTGGTTGGGTTGCTCGCAGCAGGGTTGGCTTAGGCTTGCTCTACTTTCCTTGGTGAGGAGCATGCTAATGTATTTCATTTTGTATCATTATTACATTTTCCCTCTCTTTTCCCTTGTAGCCTATGGGCATCCCCCTTTTATTTACAGAGTTGTAATATCATTTTATTGATGGCAAATTCATGGAAACTAAAAGGATTGTTGTTGTTTTATTTTAGCATGTTTTATAATTCACGGGCCCTTGCTTGTGGTTTGGTAAATATGATTTCACAATAAACCTTTCTTTTATTCCATTTCAAAAAAAAAATGGTTTGAAAATCCAGGGCGTGACAACTTGGTATCAGAGCTTTCGGTTCGAAAACCTTGGAACTTTGGGAATATTTTTATCTTAATGGGTTTTTCACGTGTTTTCCGTGGAGTCTTTGCATGTGTTTGCATACATTGAGTGTTGCATGGTATGAGTATGCCCTTGTTTGAGGCATAGAAAGTAGCCATTAGTATGCCCTTGTTTGAGGCATAGGAGTTGTAGTTATACTCGGAAGAGTTGGGTTTCTGCTAATGTATTGGAGGTTATGCATATGGTTTTGAGTGTGTGTTGAATAAAGTGGTTGATTCTTCTAGCTTACGGTTAAACTTGATTTCTAGTTCCAGTATAGAAAATTTTAGCATGGCACTACTGTGGTTCGTATATTGATTACATTGTTTAATGTTTGCTAGGATTTATCACCGCTAGTGCATCGACTGTCGGTATGGTTAATCGTCAAAGAGGTCATCGGGTTCGTCGAGTGCGTCAGGAAGTCCCGTTAAAAGATGTTCGGGAAGAGGAGAATGTTGCAGCGAGTCAGGAAGAGGCAGTGGACCTGAGATTGTTTGTGAGGCAGCTTGTCGAGGTCATGGTTGAGGCCACCAGAGCGGTTCAAGCCCCTAGAGTCGGGGATGTCAGTCGTGTGATGGAAGCTTTGCGTGAGTTCCGTGCTATGAACCCTTCAAGTTACAATGGAGAGGGTGAGCCTATTGAGGCCAATCATTGGCTTTCCGGAATTTGAAGGGTATTGGACACCCTTCAGATTCATGAAGATGGTTTGCGAGTGTCCTTTGCATCGTATCAGTTGGTGGGCGAAGCCGGAGAGTGGTGGAATTCCATTGTTGAAGTCAAGAGAGATGCGCGAAGGTTGGCTAGAGTTGCTAATCCGGGATTGATAGATGAAGATGTTGATGCTACATCATGGGAGCAGTTTGTTTCTCTCTTCGAAGATCAGTACTTTTCCGAAGCGTTTCGTGAGCAGTTGAGGATGCAACTCGAGTTGTTGCAGTAGGGTGACATGACGGTCTCCCAATACGCAATCAAATTCCAGTCGTTGTCCCGTTTTTCCCCAGAGTTGGTCAGTTCTGAAGATCGCAAGTGTAAAAGGTTCGAGCGGGATCTTCGTCTTTCTATCCAGAGGCTTATTGTTGGGTAGTGTATCCGTTCTTTTGCCTCCATGTTAGATCGGGGCAGGGCTGTTGAGCCTATTTGCCAGGAAGAGGAAAAAGAAGTCAGAGTGTGGGAGCCTCGTCGACAGTTTTCTGTATCACATTCCATGTCTTCGTCAGGCAGTTTTGGAAGAATGAGGCTTAGAGATCATTCTCTTTCTCGGAGTCAGCAGGGTTCTCAGTCCCTTGTTAGTGTTGGTGCTGCAGGAGATCAACCCAAGAACCACCTTGTTTGTCATCATTGCCATCAGGAAGGACAATATCATTCTCAGTGTCTCCAGGTTACTTGTTTTGAGTGCGGCCAGTCAGGGCACGTGGGAAGAATTTGCCCACAGAGGAGCGGCAGGCGGGAAGAGATGTCAGTTGGGCATCACTCGTCGGGTGGACCAACAGTTGAGAAGTTCCAGCCAGGAAGTCAGAGTCAACAACTTCAACATCATTCGTTTTCACCCAATCTTCAGTTCGAGTGAGGAACCAGTTCTAGAGGTGCTAGTCGGGCTTCGATTCAGAGAGGCAAGTAGCCAGTGGACCAGATGACCCGTGGTAGGGCATACGCTATAACTACTGCAAATCCACAGTCGCCGACTTCTCAGTCTTAGTAGACTTGTTTGTTTTGTTTGTTAAAATCGAGTTGTGTGTTGTGGGAATTACCAACTTGTTTTCTTATGCTAGTATCATTGTGAACTCGATTTTGGAGTTATGCGTTTTCATTCTAGATGTTGGTCATTCTTTGGACACGTCTAGTAGTGACTCTTCGTGATTTAGACTTTATTATCCCATGGAGTGCTTCTAATTGCAAGTTTCTTATTCCTGTACCCTATGAATTCACATCCTTTGCGCCCTAGGCGATGGGTATATGTTTAAAGAAATTGGGAACGAGTAATCGAGTCGGTTACTCCTACACCTTCAGTGTGGAGTCGACCATGTGTGTTTTTCCTTGATTGTGTGGTATATGGATGACCCTATGATTTAGGTTGAGACTTGTGTCCGGCCGGCACCCCTCAAACTTGAATGAAAGTGGTCACTTGATTATCGCATTGGGTGTGTGTGTGGGGATGTGTGTGTACCCGTGGGTAGGGTTGCGTTGGTAAAACGTGTGTTTGTGAGGCTGTAAAATGATAGTGGAGCATTGACGATTGTAGAATCGGTTCCTTCCTTATCCTTGATATTGCGATAAGACGGTTGTAAATTTCTAGTTCTTGAGGATACAAGTCCCTTGTGGGATCCTCTGTCCCTTGTGTCTTTGGCAAAATTGATTCTTTGGCCAGCGTGTTTCTTTGGTGTCGCCGTGTCCCTTTCATGAGTGTCCACACCGTACCGGGAGTTGTCCCTTGTATCCTTTTGTGTGGCGCATGAGTTCTTCACATGTTTGGTATTCTTTGGTCATGATTCTTGTTCCTCTTACCTTAGGAAATTTCAGAGACGAAATTTTTTTAAGGTGGTTGAGATGTCACGACCCGTATTTTATAAAGAATTTCCAGAATATAAATTCGTATCCTAAATTAGATTTGGAATCTTAATTTATTTTATCTTAAAATCTTAGTGTGATGTTAAGGTGGTTGACCCTAGTATGAGGCAGAGGATTCGATTATGAATCCAACGCCACTTGAATCACCTCAATCGGAGGTCGGACGAAGAAGTTATGATCGAAATTCCCTCGGAGGCCACGCGTTAAAATTTCTGGAAAATTTCTGGTCCGGTCGTCTGGACCATGGCCGAGTCTCGTCTGGACGAGCTCAGCTGGGAAGTGGCAAAATGGTTCAGGAGTGGTCGTCCGGACGACGGGCTAGTCTCGTCCGGACGAAGGTCCCAGATTTCATGTTTTTGCTCTAGGAGGCATCGTCCGGACTATGGGGGCGGTCGTCCGGACCAAGGTGGGTTTCGTCCGGACGACGGTGAGCTTCGTCCGGATGACGCGCGTAGAAAATGATTTTCTTTGTGTTTTAATGAGGGGTATTGTGGTCTTTTCACCCAAAAACGAACCCTTAAGCCTTAAAATCGTTTGGGAGCCCTTCTTCTCCCTCATTCCAACCCTAGAGTCTCTCTCTCTTCTCTCTCAAACTCCATTGAAGCTCTAGCTTCTCTCCTCCGATTCAAGGCTCAAACACGCTTCAACCTCAAAACCCGAAGAAGAAACGTCGCTCTACGCATCAAGAGCTTTCCGGCAACCTAGGTCTCGTCGTCGCCTTCTCAAGTTTTCAGGTAAGTCATTCTTGAAAGTGGGTTTCTCTTGTTGGTCCTTTAGGGACTTTTTTTCCCATGGTTGTGATCTATCCATTAATGTATATAGGTTCGTCGGTGCCGAGGATTTCGCGGTTAGGGTTTCCGCAATTGTTGGAGCTTGAGGTAAATATGCTTCTATCTCGTGTCTACGTGATTGTGTTAGGTCACTAAATTGATTTACATAATTGAAATCAAAGGTTTTCTTAAAAACCCATGTTTTGGAATTAACGCACCCTACATGTTTGATAAAATAAAATTGGTTCCATCCTTGCATTAGAATTGGTGATTCTTGGTGATTGTGAGGATGTATGGTAGTTGATTTCATGCCTAGGACTTGAAATTGAAATTGTGGGAGTTTGATAAGAATTTGGGGGTTTTGTCCTGGGCATTTGAATTAGTGGAATCGAGTGGTGATTGTATGGCCGCTGGGTGTTCGATAGAATGCCGAGAGGCATTTATGTGTGATTAATGATTTCGTAGAAGTGTTGGACCTTGGTTAGGTCCTTGTAGGTGACCTCGGATGAATTTGGGTGACTTTATTTAGGCCCTTGAGTATGTTCCCTTGATGACTTGGCCCTTGTATGTGGTCTTGGACTTATGATTGAGAACTTGGGATGATAAACTAGGTGTCCTTGGTGACTAGGACCCTTGTGTGTACTTGTGCATATTAGGTGTTGTTGAAATGCCTTGGTGGAAAGAATTGGGTTTGTGTGTGTGAACTCGTCACACTCAACTAGGGAACTTGTCCTTAGGCTATCGACACTTGCGATAGGATGATTTAGGTGAATTCGTCACCATCGATTTGAGAACTCGTCCCTCGTTGGCAAACTCGTTGCCCTTGATGGAGAACTCGTCTCCTTTGATTAGCACTCGAAAATCTACTCAATTCACCTATTAAACAACCAACTCTAAATAACCAAATTGTAAATGTGGTATAGAATGCCAAACGATGTGGCCCTTGATTGTTGTTAGACAGTGCATCCCTCGTGGCACTTTGTGAGTTGGTGTATCCCTCGTGACACCTCGAATTCGGTGCATTCCTCGTGGTACCTCGTGTATAGTGCATCCCTCGTGGCACTTCATGTGTGATGGTGTATTCCTCGTGACACCTCGTGTC
>NMUG010006725.1:0-12432 GCA_002855965.1 Monotropa hypopitys | reverse complement strand
GAAGCTAGCGAGACGCTCTACGACGTTAAAGCTCTACAAATCTTCCGAAACCTCCTTAGAAGCTTCAAAATCAAGAGAGAAGATTGAGATTGAGAGAGGTAGGGTTTTAGGGAGGTAGAGAGAGAAGTAATCTGTAGGGAATGACCCCAATTCGACCCAAACGTTGCTTATATAGAGCCCCAATCCAAAATTACAATTCTACCCTTAATGAGCCTCAGGACAGACTCTGTACCAGTGCACCATAAGTCTGCATCGGTGCAGACTCTAAAAAATATTGCGATTTAGGCAGTCTGCACTGGTGCACCTGGGACCTGCACCAGTGCATCGAGGGAAATTCTTGATTCAAGAGTTCTAGCATCGATGGTGCACCTATGCACCTATGCCCTGCACCGATGCAGCATAAGGCTGCATCGATGCACCTGAAGCTTGCTTCCAGCAGAGCTTTGGCGCATTGGTCTTACACCGATGCAAGACCAAAAACAAACCCTGCACCGATGCACAGAGAGGCTGCACCGATGTGGCATGCCTCCAAAATGAATAATTGTTGCTTTGGAAGTTTTTGGCCATCCCAACAAGCCCGAACTCGATTCCAACGAATCTGAAAAGTTCCAACGGAACTTCTAAGCAATGCGTTAACATTTGATACGATGAAACGAATACTTTGGATCCCCAAGAACTTAATATAAGGTAGATTTCTAACGAATTACACATCTAAATGCAAACGAATCGAATTAAAATTTATGGAGTGTGACACTAATAAAGGTACTAACTTACTTTACTTTATGAAATTCATAGAAGTACTCACCTCAGTAGAAGAACTTCAAGATAATCACTAGTCTCAAACACCTAGAATGATCATCAACTCCACAATCACCTATCAATAATCCCAATAGAACTAGATAAGATACAGAGAATACAAACTTTCCAATCTTCTTAATCTTCTTAAAATCTTGTTTTCTAACATTAAAACTCTTTTTATTAGCTACTGAAATTTACCCAAAATGATTCCCGAGGCTAAAAACCAAGACCCAAACCTAAATTCTCTGCAAAAGAGCCTACTGCTCAAAATCTGTAGACACTGGCAAAAGCACCGTTAGATACACTGATGGATCCGATGTATCGACCGGTCCTTAAATCGGTCCTTGAGCCGGTTGGGCAAAAATCACAGAGATTGGGTTTTGCTCGATTTCTGATTTTCTTGATTTTTCCCTATCAAATCTCGACTAATTTCTACCAAATTTTAAATATGCGAACTAGAGAGGATTTGTAACAAATCTATATTTATAGAAATTGAATTGGTTGCCTCATTTGAAAGATATAAAATTCGGAAACTATTGCCGCAAACTTGGTTTCTCTCTTCTCCAACCACTATTCATCTTCCTCAAATTATTACTCTGTAATTCAACCCGAAATGCTATGGTTTAGTTCTAAAATAATTCTAGATGAAATCTATAACATCTCAATACTCTTAGAAATTTAAATCAACGCCTTAATTGATTAATACGAAAATCAAAACCAATTGCCGCAACTGAATCTCCCTCTTCCTCAGACCACTGAAATTTCAAGCTCCAGCAACCCAAGCTTCTCTCTACCTCCAGCACAATCCCTCTCATTCTCTTTCTTGATCAACTCTCTTGATCTCACTTCTCACCTCTGAATAGACTTGAAGCCCACTTCCTCTGATTTCATTCCTAACAAGCTAATCCATCAGTAAGACACTTCACAACCCAACACCCTTGCACTTGACACATATATCATGCAGATAACTCCGCCACAATGTTCACCCACATTGCACTTAAATACAATGTTTGTATCCATTCTACTGCCACTTATCACCCATAAATCGACACACATCACCAAATTCCTAATTTTCTTCCTTAATCACAGATTTCCCCTTTTGGTATTTAATTCATACACCAAGACCCTCCATACTATTAAAACCTCAATCATCTTTTTTAAATACTAATGCCTTAAATAAATCCACAATAATTTTATAAAAATTCTAAATATTCCTCATAAACTCCCAAACATCCTTAATCATTTCTTAAATCCAATAATTTATTTTAAACCTCAATAATTATTTATTAATATCTTTAAAACACGAAACACGACATAGGTCTTACATAGAAGACTGGGGAAGGCAGAAGGGGGTCTGAGCTATCCACGCACTCAGTAAGAAACCACTAACTACTAACAAGTATGTGCACGGTGGGTGTGTGCCCAAGTGTCCATATGCAAATGTACTGAAAATAGATAAAGGAACAAGACTAGAGAGAAGCAAATGCATCTTTGAGTACAATGGACACAAATGATATACTAATAGTGAACACAGACTCAAATCCTCAAAACCCCAAAGGTCATAGTGAAATAGTCTCCAAGATCCAACCCAAGTGGACAACGACTTTACTACTGGGGTAAAACAACCACAAAGGCCTACTAAAAGGGCCCAAAGAACCTCAACATCAAGATTACACTTATCAATTCATTCCACAATCCCTTTTCAATCTTAGACACTGTTATAGATTGGATTTACTCATAATTTTAGAATATTTGAATGATTGAGGTAAGTTTTCCAATTCTCTCAACCTTGTCAAAATAAGAGAGCCATATAAGTCTACCTTGACAAAACAAGTAATAATTAACCTTTACTCATTATTATTAAAGTTTTACAACATATTCCTAACTTGTCAAAACAAGAGGGTCATGAATCTCAATCTCATCAAGATAAGGGAGTAATCAATGTGCTAACCTTCTCCTGAAACCCATCGGTCACTGTTTTTAGTTTATTCCGAGACTTACATGGGAACTCGTATCTCCTCCTTTGACCAAAGACTTCTTCCAAGATGATCACTCAGCAATAATCATTAAGGATTCTGTGACTTACGGGAACACGTATATCCCACTTAACACTTTTAAGGGTGATCAAAATCACCTTGGGCACAAAATACCCATATACATCATTATATGCTCATCTCTCTAATTTCATGAAATTTGTGAATTAAGAGTGAAAGATTCAAGATTCAAAACTGTTAGTAGCGAGATGGGGGAGCCCGTTGGCGATTCTGGGCGATCGGCGGAGGTATTAGGGTTTTAGGTCCAGAGCGGTGCGGCGGAAGGACATCGGTTGAGATCAGCCGGTGTTGGGGGGAAGCAAGCGCGCTCATCGTGGGAGAGCCCATTGTGGTAGATCCCGTGCCCCTTTGTTTTCAAGTTTGAGATTTGCGGGAGGTGTTCGTGCGGGGTTTGGGGGATAGGATCCTTCTGAAGATCTGCGATGGGGCGTCTTTTCATCTAGGTTTCCTCTTGAAGAGGTTCAACAACTGAGTTCTGTCGCAGCGTTTGTGCGTGGGCTCGAACATCATGGTTACTAAGTTCTTTCGTAAGGTGATTCATGGTAAGGAGGTCACTTTTATTCGCGATCTGGAGGTGATTAGTAATCCCGGTGAAGTTTCCATCGAAGATGAGGCTAGTCCTGTTGTTCAGCTGGAGGATACGGGTTTAGCCGGAGGTGAAGTAGGATCGCTGTCCAAAGATGTGTCTGGTTCTCAGGTTTGCTGCGATGTGGTGATAGCTAATGGTGTATCGGAGTCGTCGGTGCACGGCATGGTGGGGGAGTTTGGTTTGGAACCAGTGGTCTGTTGGGCGGACACTTGGATGGGTTCGATGCTGGATGGCAGCGTTAAGATGTTTGGGGTTTCTCTCTCCAAAGGGTTTTGGCATCGCTCTTAGGTATTGCAGTGGGTTTCATCGAAGTTTAAGCAGTTCTCTGGCTTGGTCGGGGGTGGTGCTCGGGGCTTCGGGCTGCCTCCAAGTTCTGCAATCCCCCGGTGCTCAGGGTGTTCTTCTCCAATGAGTTACGTGGTCTTCGAGCCTCCATGGTTTTGTGGTGTGGGGGAACTGCAGGATTTGGTTATGGAGGTAGTCTGTAGGTTTTTGTTAAGTCAGAATTGGTGTGGCTCTTGTTGTTTGTGCTCCAGTTGGGCACTTGCTCTTGGAATTCCAGAACTTGGTCATGGAGGTAGGTTGCAATTTTCTGATACCATTACTATGTCTGTTGCTGTCCGTGATGTTACCCCAAGGAAGTAGAGGTTTCAGGCCTATTATCTACAGCTCTCACTGATTTTCGTATCCTATTATCTTAGTCTGGGCATTAATGTTGCTGTGGTGGACCTCCTAGAGCGGTTATATTTTGCTGATTTCTTTTTTGGCACTATAATGGGTGGTATGGAGGTTCTGATCTGTTGGCAGAGTATGGCATGCTAACTTTCTTCAGTATCGGGGTTAAGTTGCTGGATGTTAGTCTTGGGGTCGAGTTACTTTATTCGTTTATCCATAAGTTTTTTGCGGTAGTTTTTGGAGGCGTGTTGGGCCATTCTTTCCCTTTGAGCATCGAGTATGGAAGTGCAGATAGCTGGTGGCGGCCTAGGCATAATTGGGGTGCAGAATGCCGAGGGTCTTTTTTGTGCGGGGTGGTAGCCTTGGCCATAGGCTGCTGGCGTGCTGTTGGAGTGGTGCCTCCATTTTCTGAAGGAATGCTATTTTGTGTGAGTGTTTGTAGTAGGGATTCAAGCCGAGAGTAATAATTTTAGTTATGTTAGGGGGTTCAAGGGGCCGTTATCCTATGACAGGGTCGTTAAAGGAATACTTAGTGGCGGCAGTCAGGAGGTAATGTGGAGATGTGTGTGATTACAAATAGGTCGGGAGGCGGCTGCTTAATTGGCTGTTTTTATTAGAAGTTTGAGCGGTTTGCGGTTTGCGGTAATTCTGGTCAAGCATCCAATGGCCTATTGGACGCTTGAGTTGTTTTCTATTTGTGTCTGTAGTGTTGTTCAGTGGGGCTTTGGGCAGTGGTTAGGTTAGTGGATGGGTGTTTTTGTTTGTTGCTATTTGTCTGTTTGTCTTGCCGGTCCCATTGGTTTTATATATTATAATATAATTTTTGCTTCCAAAAAAAAAGAGTGAAAGATTCAAGATTAAATGTAGGTAGTCCTCATAGGATACATTCCCCATATTTGACATTCATTACATATGTTAAGTTTATTCTTTAGTTCATCAAATCACAACTCGACCTTGACTACATCAAGGGAGACCATCATTCTTTCCAATGCCTTCCACCTTGAAGACATCAAGGCAGGCCACATTAATTGATGCAATGTGAAATGGATACTTTGATTTATCATGACTCACCCATTAATTTCCAACTCACATCAAGACACTACAAGGCATGGGAAAAGTCCCCAATGGTTCAAGGGACACCATTCCCCTTCAACACTCCTAGTCATTCACGAGCATTCCCAATTTCACTCCAAGACCTACTTAGGAGTTTTTATGAACTACAAGTGACCATAAGATGTCGGAAACTCCTAATTCCTCAAATGACTCCAAGACGACTCGACAAATTTCAAACTCCAGTTTATCGTCTATTTGGGGATTTTATCGAACACGTGGTGGCCATTGGACTACCAAGGCCACCCAATGACTCTTCAAGTTTATCAATACTCTCACAATACCCAACATCAATTTCTAACACCCATTCAAGCATTTCATCGAGTACTTGGCCTTCATAAATTTGAAGGCCAAGGAAAACCACACCCTAGATTTCTTGCAAGTCCAAGACTAGGATTTTAATCCTCTCACATCACCCTCACATGAACCCTAACCAAAAATACACCATAGACTCAAAGGGAAGAATGAACAAGTGAGTACACAACCACACACACACACATACAAGTGAGAAGAGAGAGTTTACTCACCAAGAATACCAAGAACTCAAAATCTCTAGATGAGGGATCCTTCACACATGAACGATCTAAGTACACCACAGTATAGCCCTCAAGGTCCTCTCCAATGTTAAGCCTTGAAGTTTTCTTCAATTATTAGCCAATTCTTCTAGAATTTAGAGAGAAGGGAGAGAGAAACCTAAGGGGAAATGATATGGAGGTAGAGAGAGAGTTAGGAAATGTTTTGTGTTAGAATTAGGGCTAATACATGCCTATAGATGTGTAAAAACACATAAGCAAAGACCAAAATGCCTCCGCTGGACTTCCCCAGATTTTCCTCCCGGACACCCTACAATCGGTTGCGGGGACAGTGACAATTGGTTGCGGGTGTCACTGCCCCAAACCATTGTGGTTACAGTGGTGGGAACTGGTTAGGCAAAGGGGTTGCAGTTGCCAAGGTGCTGCGGGAACCAGTTGCGATTCACCAGGAACCGGTTGCAGGTTCTCGGAACTGGTAGCGAGGCACAAGGGAACTAGTTGTGGGTTCCTGTGGTGATTCCCTTCCTTGGTGCCTATGCACTTTGGAACCAGTTGCGGACACCCCCGAAACCGATTTCGGGTGCTTCTGTCCCTAAACTTGCTTGGGAGATTTTTGGATGTCAAATCTTCGTCTGAACTCCGATTTGAACGATTCAAGTTGTGTTAGATTCACAATTGAATTCTCTACGACATTCTGGGATCAACCACATCAACAATCAGGAGAGGATTTTGAGATCAAGATCAATCAAAATCTAAGGAATAGAATTTATGATTACAAATTCGATTTATAAATTTCTGAACTGTTACATCCCAAGCCTCCTTGGCCATGGAACAAGTCGATATACGACCAAACTCCCTATGACTCACTGTGTTTTGTATAGCGAGAAGACCTTTACTATTAGCCTCAAAGCTCTCAATATCACTAGAATTAAATTCCATTTCAGTTTTGACTCTAACCATTTTCGTTTCGGGATCTTCTATAGTGGGTGATTCGTAACCATGCACAACTGACCTCTGGACTCTTATGCCCATGCCTATAAGGTAATTCTTCATTCGATTTTCCAATAATCATAATTATTACCATCAAAGTAAGGTGACCTAGAATTAGAAGCCCCATCTCTCAATTTTTGAGAATCTGTGATTAAAAGATGATCAACTCAGGCGGTTAAACCTTTATGAGTTATCAAATGAGTTACTCAACAATTAATGAGGATCAATTGAGAGAAGGTAACACAAGCACAGAGCAACCTATGCTCTGATACCAATTAAAAAAATGCGAAAGCGGGGGCCAACACCTAGACGGGTGAATAGGTTGACCAATTAAAAATCAATTGGATTCTCTTTTGAATAAGTTAGCTCAATTTCAAATATTTTATTACAATGCAAATTATGATGATAGACAAGTATGCAAGAGATAGGAAAAAAGGACAATCGCAGCACAACATAGAGATTTATAGTAGAAACCACCTAGGCATCAATGATCCCTAAGTGTAAAACCACTTGACCTACTCTACGTTTTCCACTAATAATAATAAAGGTTAAGGATACAAGAGTTATCGAACTTATCCCACAAGCCCACCTAGCTCCTACTATCCTTAGCTTCCCGAGCCTCTTCTGCTATCCACTAGTCTTCCACAATGCAGCGCACTAATCCCCGGCTCTCGATCGGCTCCGGAGTGCTCCGGCCACATAGATAGGTCAACAATCACAATAAAGTATCACAAATATGAATGAGTATAACGAATATAAATCGATACACTAGATAGAACAATTATCTAGCAGAATAAGAAATAGACTTGGGAGTATAAAGGCAATCACTACAAGAATGAAAATACTCCAAGTACACACTAACAAGAGTGAATCAAGGTGTATAACCCAATGAGAAATTCCAAGGGAATCTTTAAAGTGATTCACTACACAATAGAATAAGTAGATCAATGTGAAATACCCAATGATGAATCTAATAAATTCTCCAATGAGATCTACAAAGCAATCTCACAATAAATATTGAATTAGGATAAACCAATGAATGCTCAAGTGAAACCCTAATAGGAAATTAACAATACTCACAAAATCAATAGATCAAGGGTTAAGAAAGACAATGCTAATATGAAACCCTAAGTGAGAATGATATACTAAACTCTAGATGACTCTAGGTACAACAAGAACTCAATGAATCAAAGTGATATGATTCAAGAATAACTCTCTAGAACAAGGACTAGAATGAACCTAGCCACAAACTCTTGCAAGAAACCAATACAAGATTCCTAGATCTAGAAATTTTAGAAAGACTCAAGTGAACCACACAACTTTAATGTCCTTAGATAGATAATCAAATATAGGCCATATAGATTACCTTTATGAGATACAAGGACCGAAGAAAGAGTCTAAGGCAAGAGATATAAAAACAAGTTTATATACTAAAAAGGTTTAGGGATGACTTAGGACAACTAAAATAACATTAAGATGCCAAAAATACCCTTAATGACGAGTTTAAACCGACTTTAAAATGTTTAAAACCGAAAATAATTTTTTTGTGCGGGATGACCGAAACCGATTCTAGAGTGGATGGAAACCGATTGCGGAAGCAACTGGTGAAATGGCTAGAAACCAAGGAATTCTCGAAACTGGTTCCGGACCAACGGCAACCGGTTTCGGACCATCGGAAACCGGTTTGGGAGATGACTGAAGGAATGCAAAAAATAAGGAGGCAAGATTAGCAAGAGCTGCAACCGGTTCTGGAAGCAAGCACAACCGGTTCTGGGCAATGCGCAATTGGTTTCCCGTTGCTGGAAACCGGTTCCAAGAGGGACTCACCCAAGGCAAAAGAAAACCAAGGAATAGACCAAGCAACCGCAGGGGCAACCAAATCCTAAAATGGGGAAACTGGTTCCCGCAAATCCATAACCGGTTCTGAGTGTTTGGAAACCTGTTCCCAGAAGCTGGACCAAAATGAAAGATTGGAGAGGAATTTGTGATACTGACGACAAAACAACACTCTAACGATCATTTGAACGCCAAGACTTTTTCAATTTGTTGATGACGAGCTGCATCATGATATTCGAAGCTCAAGGATAGAAGCATCTAGCTCACACTACCCCAAACGATAAGGGAAGAACAAGATACAATAAATGTTCCAAAAAATAGCCAACATATAAAAACGGTAACAAATCCGACCACCCAGTCCGGAGTCCGGCTACTACAAGTTTAAAGATGACCTTCAGGCAAAATATTAAAGGTGGACAAATTACCATGTGATGACAGGGACACCCTAATGTTCAAAGTTTTGGCAATAGATAGCCGAAGAATAGCCGAAGAATATCCATAATTTATATTGGCATTGGATAAGTGAAGAATATCTAAAAGTTAAACATAGGCTTCGACAAAAATAATTTTTACCAGTTTTATTTTTATATTATAACTCTAAATACTATATCCCATACACTCTAATTTCCTTTTGAAATTCCAAGTAATAGGAGTAGCGATCCACTATAGGTTAGCGACAATGACATGTTGTTTTGGACTTAAGAGTAAATGTTGTCTCTTGAAAAGAATGTATGTCTGATTTTGAAAGAAGAAAAGGAGTAATTTTAAATTCAATACTCTTATTCAGTCTTCTTATATTGAGCATTTAAATCTAAAGTTCTTGTCATGATTTTAAACAATATTGTGGATTTTTAATTAAGTCATGGAAAATGTCAATTCAATTGTTTTAAAGTGTTTGAGGTCATCTCTTTTATTAAAAATATAAGATTATCGGTGCTGAGTCATGTAATCATACCATATTAGTCTTGCCAGATTATCAGTGTTTTTTTTTAAAAGTAAAATATTATTAATAAAATATAAAGATTACAATTGCATATTTGCAGCCACCACAAATCTGCTCAAAACTATCTATCCACTGCACAATCTACCTACTCAGCACTAATAACTTAATCAACAAAAAAGGCAACCGCTAAAATTATAGAAAATAAAATAAAAATAACCAACTAACACAGAAAACCCTAACCCCACGAGCCACCACACAAACCGCCTAAACCCTAAACTTCATATGCACCGCTGATCGCCATCGCACCGCCTCCTGCCCCTCGCCCAGCCTCACTACCGCCACCACACACCTCGTCGCCGCACAACCTCCAGAGCACTACATCCTCTCGCTTCCAGCTGCCCAGCCTTCCCGTTTCATCGCTTCTCGTCCCCATGGCAAGACAGCCGTCGCCGCTTCCTCGCTTTGCCCTCACTGTCACTTCTCAGACACCTCGACCTCTGCCCCAGAAACTACCTATACCTCCACTCCCTCGCCTCAACTCCTCAAACGGCCACTGCCTTAACCAAACCTCGTCGCCCCTCCGGCAACTACATCAAGCCTCCGACAACCCACCTGGCCACCTCGCTGGCCTCTTCTACCCGCCATAGACACCTCGAAGTCCTCTGCCTCGCCTGCGTATGCCACCAAATTTCACCTCTCACCTCGCCTGCCACAACCTTCCCGCCTCGCCACCACGAACTGCACCAACCCTTACATGTTTCGCCACCAGTACTCATTTAATTGATGTACTATGAATTGGTTTTTAGGCCATATACATCAAACGTCTTGCCATGTTTTACTTGAGCTTGCTTGCTGTCTTAGAAGGTGCATCCAGATTCAGGAGTAAAATCGGGATTTGTTCATTGAAGTTCCGAACACCATTACCAGAGTCGTCGTCACTCTTGACTCTTGGGAAACATTATGCCCAACATTTGAGGGACATATTTTAATTAGTTTGTTTGATCTAATAGTTCAAAATTATTTTTACCCAACTCGGAAATTAATTATTTATATTTTGAAAACTAGCACAAATAATCTAAACCGTTGATAAATTTTAAAATAATATTTTAAGTAAACATATAAAATATCATTGTATTCGGCTAACTCTAACTATTTTATCCAAAATGATAATTTTTAATACAACTATTAAGCTTAATTTCAAAATTATTTTAGATAAAGTAATTATAATTATTCGAATGCGATTATTTTTATAGGGTTACTTAAAAAATATTTTAAAATATATTTAACAACTTAGATTGTTTATGTGTGGTCTCGAAGTCCAGAGCCCAACCTACATTGTATCGTGTCATAGGCACGGACAAAACTCTAGTATACATATAAATGGTAAATGAGTGAGCTGTAACCATGGCCTTCTTTTCTTTTATGATCAATTTAAACTGAAAAAGATATCGCCACTTGGAATTCTGCAAGTAAACTATTTTATTCCAAGCATTCTCCTCCACTAATCTTGCAAGTTTTCATGATTGATGTTTTAGGTCTTCCAAACAATACTGAAAGAACAATAATAAAATTGAATGTTGAAATGGAGAAAACACAGTTTCAGTTATACCCTTGCATACAAAATCCTCCTTACACATGTCTTGATATGAGTTCCCTAAACAGCTCTTCTGGAGCTGCAATTCAGAAATGAACCACAAAAGTATATAAACTTGAAATAGTAATTATTCACCTAAGCGTACAAGCAAAATTATGAGTTAGGACTACTAGGCGACTCACAATTTGCCACTCAAACGATGCTCTAGGATTGGGGTGGTGTGGGTCCTCAATAATGGGGTACATTTTTTTTTGGAAATGGTAAGAACCAGGTAATAAGGAATAATGTCCTCAGACCGTATTTGGTTCATCCCATGATTTAAAGAAAAAAAAACATTCCGAAGAAATGAAAGAGAAAAAATAATAATTAATATATATATATATTGGACTTCTTGTGTGGACCAAAAGTGTGTGGACTAAATATGGACCACTATTTCTGAATCGAATTTCAATAATCTGAACCGTCTAATGTCTTTAAAACGTGTTGATAAGGATATTCGCGAGAAACTGTCAAAAAAATTATCCGAAAGGGCTTCATCTGGACAGTTTTTCCAATTTTTTAAAATAAATAATCTGTATTAAACTGTCTCGGATAAAGGCCTTCCCAGTATTTTTTTTACCGTTTTTTTGCAGGCAAGTTTATAAAAAATGTATAAACACATTGGACGGGTAGGATCGTGAAAATTTGATCGGAAGCGAAAAAAAGTTTGATCCTTATTTTGTCCACACGAATTAAGTTCACATGAGAAGTGCACTCTCTCTATATATATATATATAGTGCACTTCAGGTCCGGACCTATTTGGTCCGAACTAGGTACGGACCACCCTTTTTCAGGCACTTTCCGATCAAATTTTTACGAACTGATTGCTCCAATGTGTTTAGAAGGTGTTTTTAGGGTCCCTGCAAAAAATGGTCAAAAATATGATTGGGAAGGCATTCATCCGAGCAAGTTTTATACAGACTGTTCATTACAGTTTCGTGAAAAAACTGTCCAGATGAAGCTCTTCCCGGATATTTTTTTGACTGTTTCTCGCGAGTATCATTATCAACACATTCTAAAGACAATGAACAGTTCAGATCATTCAAATTCGATTTAGAAATGGTGGTCCATTTTTAGTCCGCACGGTTTGATCCTTACTGGAAGTTTTCTGTATAGTAGAAGACAATGGTGGTCCTAATCATATTTTTTGACCATTTTTTGCAGGGACCCTAAAAACACCTTCTAAACACAATGGAACAATCGGTTCGTAAAACTTTGATCAGGAAGGGCCCGAAAAAGGGTGGTTCGTACCTGGTCCGGATCTGAAGTG
>NMUG010006724.1:0-12436 GCA_002855965.1 Monotropa hypopitys | reverse complement strand
AATCTTTAAATTAAATTCAATTATTCTCGGCCAAGAGAAATATAATGTGCAAAATGAGAATTCGGAAATTGCAAAGAAAGACTCTTAAATTTGGAAAGGGATTATGGAAAATTCTTATTATTGATGACAAATGAATTTTGATAATGAAATGGTGTTGATTTTGATTTTTGATTTTCTTGAAATTCCCAAGGAATAATAAGTAATCCAGAAAAATCTGCATTATAAATTATGACTTGATCCAATATAACGGTTACTAAATTTTACCGATAATTTGAATCGCAGGATTTATTAACTTTGATTTATTTTTAAAATCACAAAAGGATAATAAGTAATTCAGCACATTAAATTATAAATTATTCCTTTGATTCAAATCATCCAGTTACTTAATTCGCCGGTGATTCCAATACAGGTTTCTCTTGATTTTGATTTTGTTATATTTTTATTTAAATTCCAAAAGGATAATAAGTAATTCAGCACGTTGAACAACGAATTATTCATTTGATCCAAGACCATCCAGTTACTTAATTCACCAGTGGTTCGAATCGAGGAATTTAAAAAATTTTGCTATTTAATGCTTTTTATTTGAATTCCAGAAATAATAATAAGTAATTCAGTACGTTGAACTACAAATTATTCCTTTGATCCAGACCAGCCAGTTACTTTGTTTTCCGGTGGTACGAATCGAGAAATTAATTGATTTTCGATTTTTAATATTTTTGTTGATTTTGAGCGCCCGATAGAGAAACAAGTAATTCAATAAATTGAATTACGAGTTATTCCTTTCATCCAAACCAATGAGTTACTTTGTTCGTCGGTGTTACGAATTAAGGGATTAATTGATTTATTTAAACATAAAAAGATAAATGCTAAAGAAAATAATAACGGGGGCGCGCTGGCATTGCCAAGCTAAATGATACCGCCACCAAAATAAATGCCGCAAAATAAAGATAGATTACCGCATGAATTGGTTTTGAAAATCAATATTCCGAATTTCAACCAATAGCCAAAGGCCTGTAGGCATAGCCTTACTTTTAGCTGAAATGACCATTTGTAATGATTCTGAGAATAATGATTTTATTATTTTTTAATAATAAAAAATTGACCTTCAGATTATCAAAATGTGACCGAACAGCTAGTCGGTATAGCCATACGCAAGGCTGAAATATCACAAAATAAAATTTAGAAAATTAACTTTTTATTAGACAGTGGAAAATGAACTACGGGAAAAACCCGCGATCTATTTTCCACGCGTGTACACAAAGGGAATATTTACTTTAAAAAAAAATTCGGTAGTCACGGTGGGCATCTCGTATGTAGTCCACGGGAAGATCTCGATATTATATTTGAGGAAATTTACCATCTCCTCCTGCTCCAGTTTAGAGAGGGATGAGTCGACGAGGAAGGAACGGTTGCCGTCTTCGTTTATTGGCAGTGAGATGAGCTCTTCCACTACCTTGTCAGCTGATAGAGCACTGACGTCCTCAAGGACCAGACCATCTGGTACTTTCACCCATTGGACCTGTTTGATTTCTTTATTTTCCCGGATGACTGAGATGTAGCACTTTTTTATGCTGATTGATCTCCATGGATGTCTTGTTTCCGTCCAGAGGATCTAATGAACCGCACAACCTAATGGTAGGTGGAGGCAATAGCTTGCGTGGAATGAATCCAAGCCAGGTCAGGGATGGCATTGTATGGGCTCGGGACATCGACGACGATAAATTCCATGTCAATCATCATAGATCATGCTCGGACTGGGATGGTGATTTTGCCAAGGTGCCAGATCGAGGCACCATTAAATCTGACAAGGGGAATAGTATATTACCTTGACTTAGCTTCCCTAGTCGACGAGGATCCGTCGGACGTTGGTTGGGACGACACGAAGCATGACGATAAGAGCATCGTTGTGAAGAAGCTGGACTCGGTCAAGGTCCTTATACGTGAAGGTGATGGTCCACCTTGATTGTTCGACTGAGTATTTTCGCTTTAGAGCAGACCCAAAGCAAAAAATCTAAGAAACAAAGAAATCATAATGATCTTGAATTATTAATCAAAATCTTCTGAAACAAACTTTAATTGCCTGAGAAAAATCAAAGTACTATGTTCTTGCTTACCACAACTGAAATTAAGAAAGCTATTTATACAAATCTACTAACTGGCTTACTTTCTACCGACTTAAGCTAACTAACTGACTTTAGATGACAACTGAACTAACTAACATAACAGAACATAACAGTTGGACTAACTAAAATAATAGAACAAGACAACTGGAAATATCTCTGAATGAATTCCTGGAAAAGCACAAGTCTTATACTGGAAAAGCAAGAAGAACATGATCAACAGACCTTTGATATTCCAGTAAAACAGAACCACGTCTCCGGTAAATCAAGAATAAACAAGATAGGAACAAGAGCAACATCTTTGATTTTCCGGTAAAGATAACTTCCATTTCCGATAAAGCAAGAATGAACTAGAGAAGAACAAGAGCAACATCTCTATTTTTTCAGTAAAGATAGCTTCCATTTCCGGTAAAGCAAGAATGAACAAGAGAATAACAAGAGCAATATCTATGATTTTCCGGTAAAGATAACTTCTATTTCCAGTAAAGAAAGAATGAATTAGAGAAGAAAAAAAGTAGAATCTCTTCTTTTTCGGTAAAGAGAGCTTCCCTTTCTGGTAAGGCAAGAAGCAAAACACATACATTTAGCATTATTTTACAATCGATTGTGTAGAGGGAGAAGATTTGTCGATAGTGTATGAGATAGGTGTATGCATTCGTCTTCAAATCATACTTAGTGAACTTCGGCAAGTTGAATCCATGAGGAATAGTTGCCAGTTCAGAATGAATGGAGATAGGCTAAGTTGTCGAAGCCTTGCATCAACAGATGTCTTCTGGATGGCCACATCCCTGTCAGAGCTGGGGGCTGCGCGACTCCTCTTCAAGTTGAGATGGTACCAGAAGTCTCGCTCTTTCTGGGGAGGGGAGGAGTCGTGATGACTGTGATGCCTCATTTTGTGGATGCACTCATAGTACTCCTCCCGGTGCGGTCCGGATGCACAAGAGCCTTTTCTTTGTGAGCCTTGGGCCTTGCATACAGATCCTCCTTTGAGCGAACTTCCAGTGGGATGACATCCTGGGGGGCAACATGGACAAATTCTCCTTCATCGAAGAAATATAGTGTCTCGTGAGATCTTCTAGAGGGAGAAGTTAAAACGACGTCACCGGAGGGATAATGCCTAGAGGACCGAACATGACTGTCTCCCGACTGCACTCAGGCACTGGGGATCAGCAGATTGCCTTTCCATTGCCTGAATGACCGTGATCGTTTGGCTTTCCCAGTCGCTCTAGCATCGGACACTTCCCGGTGTACCCAAAAATGGAGCGCGATGGAGACCTGGTGTCATGTTTATCTCTGGATGGTGCTAATGAGGGGTCAAGCGCATAGTGCATAGAGAGTGTCGTAAGCCTGACGAGCTGCTCCTTCAGGAATATAATTTCGGCATCCTTCTGACGCATCTGCTCATCAAATAGATGTGAGGAGGACCCCAATAGGTCTAGACATGGGTCTTGAGCAAAAGCATATCCTCGCGCCCCACTGGATACGAATGGCGGAGGAGGCGGAGGTGCAGGTGGTCGTTGCAACCGAATCGCGAGTTTTCACCTCCCATCAGGAAAAGAGAAATAACAGACGAAGAGGATGGACGATGGAGATTCACGTCACTGGAGTCTGGGATCAAGGTCCCCAATGGAGTCACCAAATGTGGCGACTAGAAAATCCTCCTTCCTCGATAATCCGCTTGAGCTCTGTCCAAAAGGTGAGTGTGTGATGACTGGCCTGCGATCCGATGGAGGTTTGCCTTGCAAACAAAGGGGGGATACATCTGTTTGGCTCCTTCAAAACAAGTGTGAGTGCCCACCGGTCGGAAGTGACCGACAAGGGCCTCCGATGGCTAAGTCAACAAGTACCAGAGATAAGGGAAAGGAAATTAGTAGTCGGAGAGCAAAGAGATAGCCGGGAGAAGACCCCATGAACAGTACCTCAATGGGGTATTTATAGTCTCAAAACCTGACTTGGCGGTAAAGGCAAATGCGTGATGCACACGAGACTGTCCCGCTGTTGATGTTAGTCCTAACTGTGTTGTTGGGACGTTGTGATGACCCGGGCCATGTCAGCACATGTACGGGTGAGCCACGGGTCTGCCACTATGCTAGAGGTAATTGTTCCTTCTTACTGTCGATGGTGGACCCCTCCGACATAAGACCGACAAGGGAAAGTTGTGCCTCCTCCCAGTGGACTGGATATGCCGAAGGTTTGATGAGATCGCATGGTCGGTCCGACTTGGCTCCTTTAGGTGTCCGGTGGATCTGCTCTGGCTGCCAAAAGTCCGCGTGAAAAATTGCCAGTTCTGTCCTTCGGTCGTGCAGATGAGAATGATCCGGAGGTCCATGAGGCCGATGACCCTGGCTTGCTCTGCATGATGATCGAATAGGGGTCCGGATTGGTTGGATGGTCAGGTGAGATGGATCTAACTGCCCAAGCTAGAGTCTGGCTACTATAGTGTCCATGTTTGTATGTGATTCAATAATCGTCAGTGTTTGCGTGTAAGTATGTGAATCTTGAAGTAAAAAGTGTGTATGTATGTATGTATGTGTATGAGACTCATCATAAAAATAAGATGCATCGGTGTATGTATGTGTTCTGTAGAATTGCATGATAAGGGTTTCATTTGTTAAAACCTAACAAAACGAATGCATGTCAAAGATGTAAGGTGTGGTTTAAGTAGTGATGCATGACTTATATTCATGTTTTTTATTTATCGTTTAATATTTGTTTCTTGTTATTGATTGTTCAAGATTTGTTCTCGGGAAATAAAATGGTGAATCAAGGAACACCTAAAAAATAAATGGTGTCATCCTCTTAAGAGGCAAAGATGAGTGTATGTGATATTTATTTCAATTGTACGATATCCATATGAAATGTTAAAGGTGGCATTACGACGTATATATAAAGTTGGACTTACATTATATATAATTGTGGCCTTATAGTATATATAAAAGGTGGCCTTTGGGAAAATTGTCAAACTACTAAGAGGTGCAAGGGACACCCTAATCCTATTAAAGTTGGGCTTTAGCCAAAATTATTTTTATAGTGGGCATCCGTCAAAATCATTTTTAAAGGTGGGCTATGACCTAAGAGATTTTCAAAGAAGGGCTTCGGCCAAAGGTTTTTTAGAAGACTTTTCTTATATCGGAACTTGAAATTCTATATCTCACACTCTAGTTTCCTTGTTGGAATCCATGTAGCAGGGAGTAGCGGTGCACTGCAGGTCATTGGCGGGCTTGCATTACATTTGCACTTTGGGCAAGTGCTTTGGAAGAAATTATGTAATGGCTAGCTTGTCATTTATTTCGTTCGGTTTATACTTGGGTTTGTTTTACCACTATGGTTTTAGAGTTGTGCTTTTAAGTATAGTTGTGAGTACATGGTGACTTGAGGTACATGCATTATTTCTTGTCCAAGAAGTTTTTGAGGTATTATTCATTTATGTCTTCCGCTGTAATGTTGGTGTTTGTGGTGTTAGTGTTTATGGTGCATGTTGTGGTGACGTTGTCTTTAAAAAGAAAGAAAAATTTTAGATTGTTTGATTTGAGGTGTATTGTTAAGGTGTTTTTAGTCATGTAAGTCGTACAATATTAGCCTTTCCAAGTTATATATTCGGACGGAGTGTGACAGTTTGTATCAAAGTTTAAGGTTGTAGATTCTCATATGGGAATGTGATTTGAGGTGGTAAGGTGCTTAAGGTGAGAGTTTTATGGTGTTGTGCAGTGGTATTTTTGGGACTATCGTGTGTGTCTTTTGACGTCCAAGCAACTTACCTCGAGATCCAATTGGAATAGCATCTGATCAACGTTATCTTCTAATGAAAAGTCTTGGAAAGTTAATTGGAAAAACATGATATATCAGAATGTTAGGTTAGAGTTGAGTATAGGTAATGATCTAGTAGCAGACCATAGGATGTTAAGTCGTGCATGTAGGGTGTTAAGGTATTTTGCTAACGCGTGAGTTTTATATCTAACACTTGTTTCCACCATGGTTGTTTTCTTAGTATGTGACAGGAAAGCAATGGAACATAATAATTAGTTGGACGAGGGGGAATCAAGTGTGAACGGTAACAACCCAATCAATGGGGATGGAGTTCCACAACGAATGGGAGAGGAAAAAAGGATGACGGTAGCAATAGTCCAACTAGTAGAGACTCAGAATGCTTTTATGCAATGACAGACTACTCAGAATATGGAGAGAGGTGCGAGAATTGGTATATTGGAGAGGTTCAAAATATTGTGTAGTGCAGAGTTTGAGGGTGATATTAACCCAAGGGTAGTGGAAGAGTGGCTTAAGGGTGTGGAGTTATTCTTGGATACTATGGGGGTGTAAGGTGAGCAAATGGTAGTGTTAGCAACAGTTTGTTTAGAGGTAAGGCGAGGAATTGGTGGGATGTCTTCAAAAGGCAAGTGACTGCTCCGGTACTTGGGATAGAACTGGTAGCACCTAGGGCAGTGACTTTAGATAGATTTGTATTGGGGTTAGTATGGTCATGAGAGTTTCCATTTTGAGCAAGAGATAGCTTACCAATCTTAAGCAAGGGGGTATGTCAGTGGCCGAGTATAAAGCCAAATTTGCCAAGTTGTCTATGTATGCACCAGATTTAGTTAATACCGAGGGAAAGAAGTGTCAGAGGTTTAGGGGTGGATTGGCTCCTCAGGTGGCATCTAGATTGATTCTATTCAGAGAGAGATTAAGTTGATCTTGAAGATATGGCGAGGAGGATGTTTAAAAACATCCAAGAGATTTGCGAGAGTAGGGAACCATTTAAAAGGGCGAGGTTTCATAGTGGAGGAAAATTGAGTGATAGTATTTTTAAAGGTGGTAAGTCCAAGTTGTATTTCAACAAGGGGCAAATTTGTGGAGGTAATATGGGTTAGAATAGTCAAGGCAATTGTAGGAAAGAATAACAAGAGTCGAGTGTTGATCGACAGTCTAGTGTGAGTGGTCAGGGCTTTCCTAGAAAATGTTTGAGTTGTGGGTCTCCAAATCATAGGATGCAAGATTGTACTAAGGTGGCACATGCATTCAAATATTTCAAGTATCAGGTATCAGGTACCAGCAGCATCGGTATGGAGTGTGGCAGGTGGTGCAACCAAGGGTACCGCGAGGCAAGCAACATATGTAAGAGTGTTTGCACTCGATCAGAAAACTACACATGCCAATCCGGATATGGTGAAAGGTACTATTAGAGTATGTGATATATTTGCACACTTTTTGATTGACTCTCGTGCCACACACTCATTTGTTTCTACTTCTTTTGGTCATCGCATAGACAAATCTGTTAAAATGTTGGAGCATACTTTTTTTGTATCGACACCAGTATGAAATGTCATTAAGCTTGAGTAATGGTATTCTGAATGTGGAGTATTGATGGGTGGCGAGACTTTGGTAGTTGGCCTTATACCTATGTCTACGTCTGAGTTAGATGTGATTTTGGGCATGGATTTCCTATCTTGTTATTTTGCATTGAATAATTGTTTCCCCAAAGGAGGTATTATTTAGAATTCTGGGTAAGCCAGAGTTGAAGATTTGTGGTGATAAGTTGGAGTTGCCTAGTTGTGTAATATCATTTTTCAGGGCTATGTTTATGTTGAGGAAAGGTTGCGAGGTCTCTTAGCCTACTTCATTGATACAAAGGGGAGTGAGGGAAATCTTGAGGATATTCCAGTGGTAAGGGAGTTTTGTGATGTGTTCCTAGAGGAGTTTTTAGGTGTCGAGTTGGTACCGGGTACTAGTCCTATATCTATTTTTCCTTATAGGATGGCGTCGGTGGAGTTATATGAGTTAAAGATTCATTTGAGCGAGTTGATTGAGAAAGGTTTTATTAGGCCTAGTATTTCCCCTTGGGGAGCATCCGTTGAAAAAGAACGATGGTCAATAAGGTGTATATTGATTATAGGCAGTTGAACAAGGTGACGGTAAGGAACAAATATCCTCTACCTAGCAATGATGACCTTGCGAATTAGATGTCGAATGTAAGTTACATCGACGAACCAAGTCAAAGGGGTGGATTTAATCAACCTTATACTTCAATCTCAGTTTGTCCTAAGTCTCGTGCCCGGATAGAGAATGGGCACGACTCCCCCTGCCCCCGTTCTACCGTCCAAAACAGGCCGGCCGTTCGAAATTCCGGGGTTGGGTCGGATAGGACCAGACCAAATCGAAGGCATATTGGGACACATTTTAGAGTTATTGGGCATGTTTTTGTTGTAGGCATCAGGGTCACATGGTGAGGGACTGTCCAACCTCACCAAAAGTGATTACAACACCGCCAACAACAATTAGTATGGGTCCAAGGCCAGCAACTAAGGTGGATGCAAATAGGAGGCAAGGAAGGGCATTTTCTTTAGTGCCTGGGAATAATCAAAATGCAAATTCAGTGGTGAAATGTACTCTAATTATTTGCGACATGGATGCATATGTACTGATAGATTCTGGATCAATACATTCTTTCATATCTACGTCATTTGCAATTCAATTACCTATATCATGTCCAACCTTGGAGTATGATTTATGCATTTCACAATCAATGAGCAAGTGTGTTGTTGTTTATACGATCTAGGAGTGTAAAATTATGGTGGGAGATAGAAAATGTTTAGTGGGTCTAATATCATTATCCATGTGCCATTTTAATGTCATATTGGATATGGATTGACTATCTGCCAATTATGCCATGATTGACTGTATCATGAAACATGTTATATTTCGTATTCCTGATCAACCCAGCTTTTCTTTTGAGGGGAAGGAGATTACATCTCGACCTTACATCATTTCATCCATGCAAGCTTACCAGTTAATCCGAAAAAGGTCAGAGATATTTTTGTTATTCCTTAACTACAGAAATAGAAATGTTGAGTCTTTTGGAAATTCCAATAGTAAAAGAGTTCACCGATATATTTCCCAATGAATTGCCTGATTCATTGGTTAATAGGGAGATTGAATTCACAATTTACGTTATTCCGGAATCCCAACCAATTTCTAAAATACTTTAGCGAATGACACCTTTAGAACTCAAAGAATTGAAAACACAATTGCAAGACTTCCTTGATAAAGGATTTATTAGATCAAATGTGTCACCGTGGAGGCGACGGTTTTATTTGTAAAGAAAAAGGATGGGACGATGAGCTTATGTATTGATTATTGGAAGCTGAACAAAATCGCAATAAAAAACAAATATTATTTGCCTCGGATAGATGATTTATTTGACCAGCTGCAAAATGGACAAGTCTTATCTAAAATTGATCTTCGATCTGGATACTATCAATTGAAAATCAAAAAACATATTGAAAAACTAAATTTCGTACCAGATATGCCTATTATGAATTTCTTATTATGTCTTCTGGGGTTACCAATGCACCAACAGCTTTTATGGACTTGATGCATTGGGTGTTTAAATCTTATTTGGATGATTTTTTATTGCAATCATCGATGATATTTTGGTATATCAGCATGTTGAACATCTCCAGTTAATGTTGCAAAACTTACACGGGAAGAAATTATATGCAAAATTCAAGAAGTGTGAATTTTGACTTTCTAGTATTGCTTTTCTAAGACATGTTATTAACGGAAATGGTATATTTGTGGATCCGCAAAAGATCAAGGAAATTTCTAGTTGGTCGCGACCGAGTTCTATGATGGAGGTTCGAAGTTTTCTGGACTTGGAAGGTTATTACAAAAAAATTGTGAAAGACTTCTCCAAAATTGTAGTACCATTGACAAAACTGACTAGAAAGGGGATGCCTTATGAATGGACGGGAGAATGGAAGCAAGGTTTTCAAGAGCTGAAGAAAAGATCGATTTATGCACTGAATTCGATTTGGCAAAAGGGGAAAATTGAATTCGAGGTACACTGGGTCGTATGAGGTAATTGAAAAAGTTAGGGAGGTAAGCTATCAGTTAGACCTACTACCAAAATTATTGTTCGAGCACAATGTGTTCCACGTGTCAATGCTACGCAAATATTTGATAGACCATGTCCAATACTATCTTCCCACCACACCAATTCAGTTACGGGAGGACCTGAGTTACAAAGAGTGGCCACCGAGAGTCATCGACCACAAGGAGAAAACCATTGGGAACAAAACTTTACTATTAGTGAAAATCTGGTGGGACAATCAGCGAGGAGGCCAAGCTACGTGAGAAGAAGAGTACAAGATGCGAACGTCTTATCCCGAACTATTCACGTAATAAAGTAACTCAAGTTTGGGGACCAAATTTTTATAAATTAGGGAGAATGTAATATCCTAAAAATTTGGATTTTGATAATTATCGTTAATTTAAGTTCAACTAGTCTAATTGGAAATTAATTAAGTTAAATCTCCTTAATAAGTTTGATTAGTTTAGATTAAATTTAATTGGAAAATTTTGGAATTTTAATTGGTATATCTGATTTTGTAAGAATTTATAAGGTATAAGGAATATATATAAGGATTTATATAATCATACTAACCTAAGTAGCATAGTAGTTAGGACGGATTGCATTGTGTGGGATCCCAATCTTATTCACATTCTTATCAACCCGCTGTTTATAATTTCCCCCCAAAGACTAAGGAAAACTAAAGATAGAAGAAGAGGAAGAGAGAGAGGGGCACCGAAACGTCACCATCGATACGTTGGGAACTTGGTAAGCACAATATCTCCTCCATACTTAGAACTTTAAAAGTTAATGAACTAAGAAGAATCCATGGGAGAAGTAGGTTTTAAGAAAAAAATGTGAATTCATGGTTAAGTAGTTTTTTAAAGGAATTTGATTTTTGTTTTTAATGCTTTTAAGTTGCTTAGATGATGTATAAGGTGTTAAGGATTAGTAACCAATAATTTATGACTGATTGGAACCAAGAACAATAAATTTTGGTTCAGTTTTATGAAGGAGCACAGTTGTAGAAAATTGCAGAGCGAGCACCGGTACGGGATATCGGCATACTGCCTGGTATGCCAACAAGCACATCGGTGCCTAGCGGTCCATATAAATTTTTGGCTCAGACTTGGTTCTAGAGAAGTGAAAATCCGATATGACCACAGGTATATCGACTGACATACCGGTCAACTACCAGTAAGACTAAAACAAAGTAAAATGACAGGAAAATGTGAAGAAGCTTAAGGATTATGGTATTAAGTTAAGATATCTTAAATTCTAAGGTTTATTAAAAGGTAATAAGAACCTTAGGGATAATAGAACTTGACCGGACAACTCCTGGATGAACTGGTCAAGCTCTTTTAGGTCACTGGTTAGCATAATAGGCCAGAGGGCTTACTGGCCGAACAATAGCAGTAGGTGCCTAGCATTTTAAACACCTCTGGTCCGCATAGAGCATTTTGTCGGGCTAGCAGTTGCTGGACAGTCAACATATTTTTTATGGTGCATCGGCAGTGCGTGAAACATTTGTTTTGGGCATTTAACTAGTTGAAATGGTTCTGGACATGCTTGTATTGAGCTAGGGCCAATTTCCTAAGCAGTCGAGTGTTCAGCTGAGCTCATAGAGTTCTGGGTCTCAAGAACAGACAGTCCCTTCTGCCGAGCACAAGTGCTCCGGCTACTATGAGGTCGGCAATACTAGGAAATGAGTTAGTGATATTCTACAAAGGTCTGATTACATTTGCCTAGCTGAAAGGAGCTCAGTCGGACAGAACTATTAAAGTCTGGGGTGTTTAGGTTACTTGGTAGAGCCAAAGGAAGGCTTGCCGAGATGATTTCAGTGCGGCAAGGTTCTTTGGTGAACTTGTCGAGCAGAGTGTGAGACGACAATAGTTTTGCCGAACAAAAGAAGTATGACAGGATGTTTTATTAAATTTGTCAGACCATGGATAATATGTCTGGAGGATTAGAGATTACCTTTGCGGGAGGATGAAACTGTTGAGCTTCTAAGGAAATGGCCGAGCTGATTACTGTTCAAGAATGTTGGTCCGGGTAGTGAAAAAGGCAATCTGGAGGCTTTGAGACTTTCTGGCTATCTAAGACTGATCGGAAGAGGTGTTCTGGGAAGTGGCTAAGGCTGCCGGACACTTCAAACTTTTACGTAGGAAGGATTTTCTGTAACACTCCAAAAATCTTAACGAATTCTTTTCGTCGTTAATGAATCCATAAAAATCAAGTTTGGTTGATTTTATTCTCGATCATTAATAATTGTCGTGCCTCGTTCGATTCTTGAATCGTTTGATCGTTAGCTCGGTTGTTCAATCGTTAGAATGCGTGGTATTGCTTTGGAAGGTCGTGTTATGGCATTTGGGCATCAAGAAAAAGATAACCAACGTCGAGGAAATACTCGTGAACGCGTCGAAAGTCTGCCCGGGAAGTTTCAGCCCATTCTGGGCCATTTTGGTACTGCCCG
>NMUG010006723.1:0-12437 GCA_002855965.1 Monotropa hypopitys | reverse complement strand
AACTTGTTCAATTGACAATTTACAGTCTAATTGGCCACTGTAACTTGTTCAATTGATAAGTTACAGTCTAATTGGCCACTCTAACTTGTTCAATTGACAAGTTACAGTCGAATTGGTCACTATAACTTGTTCAATTGACAAGTTACAGTCCAATTGGCCACTGTAACTTTATCAAATGACAAGTTACAGTCCAATTGACCACTGTAACTTGTTAAATTGACAAATTGCAGCCCAATTGGACACTGTAACTTGTTAAATTGACAAGTTACAGTTCAATTGGCCATTGTGACTTGTTCAATTGACAAGTTATAGTCCAAATTGAAATGTAACTTATTCAATTGACAAGTTACATACCAAATTGGTCACTGTAACTTATTCAATTGACAAGTTACAGTGTGAGAATGTACTGTAACTTGTTCTTAAGCACAAGTTACAGTGCATTGTCACTGTAACTTTTTCCAAACTGTAAAATTTTATAATAAATATGGTACTTGTTTGATAGATCTCTTCAAGACGATCACAAAAATATATTTTTTATAATTTTTTGATTTGTGTATATTTAGATAAATCGTTTTTAATAAAATAAATAATTTTTTACTTCTCCCGCAACCGTAAGGGCATATACGGAAAAAATAAGACGGGACCTGGCAAGGTGAAATCTCTTTGCCCTGAACTCGCTCATAAATAAGTTTAAAAAATGGGACCGGGCGATAAATTTCCGTTACGAAAAACCCAAGAGTCTCCCATATTACATAAATTGACGGGGTTCTCCATTTTGAATATACTAAAATCCTCTCTGTCTACAAAGAGAGTTCATACACAGCAAGTTTAAAAACTAATAAGTTTGGTGTTAGTGTCGGTCTTAGCGGACTGTATCCTCCTGAGAGCCCATTTGCTAAATCAAAATCTCATGCACCTCTGGTGAGACAGCAAATTCGACTTAAGGACATTGTGCCAAGCACATGCTATCATTTCAATTTTTGTACGTTCTGTTCTTGTTTCTATTTTCCAATTCTATTTTATAAAACTATGTATTTTGTGAGTTTCTTTCTTATAGTAGTGACTCTAAAAACTAAGATAAGTGAAAATAGATTAATGTGGTTTGAATATATCTCTCATAAGCTCGTTGATGCAGTAGTTAGGAGAAACAATATGATTCTGATAGATTATAGCACTAAAGGGAGGGATAGACATAAATTGACTTTAAAAACGATAATTCACATCAAAATGCAATTTATACAACTCAAGATTCATCAACAGTTCTACAAAGTATGTTTTTGCATGACCTCATGACAAATATATAAAACAGGCTCAATAATTAATCTTAGTGATAGCCACATTGTGTTGAGATGATACATACATGTAGCAAATTTAGTAATATCAAAACAGCTATAAGTTCAGAAGTTCTTGGGCAATTTTTCTTGCTTCAGGGACAGGGTTAGGGTAGTAAACTTCTTCAACCCATATGTTTCGCATTGGGTGCATTTTCATCTCCATTTGCATCAAATGTTTCTCCAACTTGACAATCGCATTTGAGTCCATCCGAGTGCCAACAACAGTCTGCCAGCACAAGAAAATGAACAGGTACCCCTCATTAACTTGTCTAAATGTTCTCGTCAAGAAATCCACTTTACGAGGCCAAATCTAGAGCTCATACTTTAAGAAACAAGAACTTGGGTTTTGTTTTATATATGTCATGTTCATGCACAAACTTACAATTATCAAAAAAAAATCACGCATGAACTTACCCAAAAGGTGCTGAAGCAAGCTTTGAGGATAACAAACTTGAGGAGGTCCACATCTGGGCTGCTGAAGACTGTATTCAAAGTGGTGGAAAACGAAAGGTCTTGAGCAGAAGAGTCGAACAGGGATCCATAGTTTTTTACGATAACTCTACCATGCTTCTGTAAGATTTTATCTAATTGATGAACGATGGGACCAAATGTCTCATCTTCGCTAATGATCCTTGATCCCTCTGTACTTCTAGGACGCGTTTCATGTGAGAATTCTTCGTGTAGCCTCAGTAAGATTGCTGCTTCATCACTATTTGTCCAGCAACAACACGAGGAAGACCCATCATCTGCACAGGCAAATGAGTGTGTAAATATTACCACGTCTGAGTAACCAATAGAAAGTGAAAACAGAGAAAATCCACTTGTAGACTCCCAAGGAAAGGCAAATAAGGAATCACGACATCAGTGAAATACGAAAATCTCAAAGCAAGAGATACTGTCTGAAGTTTGAACAAACATCTCATCAACAGTGCAGTCAATGCTGTAAGATTAATTCAAAAGGATGGTTGGAAACAGGCAAAAAAAAGAAATATAGGCAAATGAATAGAAGAGCGAGCAGCATAAACCAGGTGTTAAGCTCTTGGTCTGAGGTGTGCAAAGCTACTATTTAATACTGTAATGTTGTCCTTTTACGGGCCCAACTGCCTGGTATAATTCTGATCAATCATAGAATTGAAAAAAAAAACGCACCTAGTACAAAACCAGCGAGAGGTATATCAACCAGAGGTGACCCGGAGTGATATATTGACTTGGGGTAAAGAGCTTTTCTGCTATCCTCCAGAACCAAAATATAAATAGCCACAACCTATAAAAATAGCAGGCAAATCAGAATAATCCAAAAAAATCAGAAGATAGGAATTCAAATCTTAGAAAATGTTTATCCATTGGAGAATAATCCACTAAATAAAATGTTCGAATAACTTGAAGAGCATGGAAACTTGTATGGGTTCGTGCCTTACCCTGCAATGAAATTGCACCGTCTTAGAATCACTACATTGCATTATCTCTGAGATCAAAGCTGAAGGAAAAGTATTTATACATGAAACACTGCATTGGCCGGAAGCAACTAATCGGTTATCGTACTTGTCAATGCGTTGGTCACTGGCTACTCTTATGGCTTTGATTACAATGAAAGACGTAGGTGTCAGGAAGAGTTCATTTCGGCCACTGAAACAACAGTATATAGTCAGTGATTCGAAATGTAGCTAGAAGGGAACTCTGGCTCCATGAATACCTAAAAACTGATATGCACAAAGACATGAAAACAGAACTCGATGAGAACATAGCAAGCATAGCACTGTGGACTTTCCTTGTTTTGTTTCCCTTGCTGAAATTGACTTTACTACCATGAGTGTTAGAAATAGAGAGAAAAACACCAGTAAAAGGTCCCTGAAAGTAAAACTAATAGTGTATTAAGTAAGATTATGATATCTTATTTTCTGTACCGAGATGTTGATTGCGAGTTTATGCAATGGTTTGCATTTAAAAGCCAAGTATGGGAATGAATCTGATCAATTTGCAGAGGCAGCCAAGTCTCATAACATATTGACGACTTGAATAATTTTTGGTGGGAACCAAATGTGATAATAAACACGGAAGTTGCCTTCGCTAGGGTAAGGATCACCGAATTGCCTGCATATACCACAAAATACATACCTCAAAACGAGTATTCGATGGAAAGATGCAGTGACGCCGGGTCCAAATCCAATAGGATAAGAATGTTTGCTCGTAGCACCAAAAATCTTGACCTAAATTGTTTTGCAACAACAAAATAAAGACAACTCCCGATTCGAATCAAAACATGAGACGACGGATAACGGTTCAAATAAGGGAGTAGGAAAATTACGAAGTGATGGTCCACCAAAACATGGATACAGACACTCTTTGTCACTTGAAAGAATTTTGTGCAACTAATATCAACAGCACTTTCGCGCCTTAGTTTTGCACCAAAAGAACTGCTGCCGGAGTTATAAACAGCCACCACATGTCCATGGAACGAGACCAAATTTCCCTCAGACAACGGTAATTCAGGGTCAGAAATACGAGAATAATGAGTTGATCCACTCATTATGGTCTGATCGCACCAAGAAATGTTGGTAACCTCTTCTACTGAAACAAAAGGCTTAACCAGACTTTCATCACATACTGTAAGATCTTCATTTAAGAAACTTGCATTATCACTGGAGAGATGAACATATAAGTCTGAATGACTTACAGGACATTCTACATTCAAATTCACGAGTGGACACTCATTTTGTCGATGACATTCAGAGAGCCCCTCACAAGTGCTGCCAAATGAATCAGTAGGAGGGCTTGATATATTGGTATTTTGAAGACCCGCATCCGAAGAGAATGAAAGGCTCCACAGGTGTGTTCTAGGAGTGAGAATAATTTTACCACAGCTTAAATCACTACCGTCCTTTGTAGTACATAGAATATCTTCTTTGTGATGCTTTATGATGTAATAACCACCGATTCTCAACAACTGCAACGAAAATCCAAATGAAACCTCATTGTTAAGCAATAGGGCATAATTTCCTAATCCCTGCAGTAACTAGGCAAATTCAATAGGAAAAAAACACGACACACCTCACACTTCCAAAAGCTTTCAGAACTGAACTCCAGCAATATCTTCTCTCCAATTGGTTTGCAACCAGAACTGACCTTCAGATTAGCCTTTGAGCAGCACAAGATTCCTGAGCTAGCTACGCAGTGATCATTACTGGTAACAAAACATGGAATATCAGATGGGGGTCTTAAATTCAAACACTTCTGCTCCTGATGTGATCTCATACAAAAACTAGTAGAGCAACAATTTGTGTGGCCACATAATTCATATTCAGCACCGCTCGATCTAGAACTCAAATCTCTGTTTGATGACTGGTCAATTTTCTCTCTTTTTCTAGAAGCACATTCCCGGTAGTTTCTACTGGCATAATGATGCTCCAGAGATTCTTTCAGAAGGTCTAAAGAAAGCTTAGTTGGACTTTTATGCCCATCGTACCCAGCAAGTAAAAGATCCCATAGCAAAATGAATGCCTCTGCAAACATGCTTGAACTGTTTGAAGTAACTTGTTCACCTTCAAACTGAGAAACCATATAAAATTGTGAGAGTGAAAGAAAAAAAATGATGAAGTAACAAGGGAGAATTGCTACTATCCGTGAGTTTGTGGCTTCTATATTTACTCACTTTGGAAGACAGTTAGGGTTTCGGATCGGGTTGTTATTTTGCAAGAATAAAGACTACATTGCTTGCCGTATTAGCAGTTGAAATTATCAACAAAAGCACCATACCTTTTGGTGCTTGGGATATTTATGTGTCACCAAAAGCAGGTGAAATTTTCCACTTTGAAGCTCCTCAAAGTTTCCTTCATTCTTGACACCAACATGGAAGGGAAAATTTCTGGATTTTGCGTCTCCCAAATAGAAGAGAAGATATATTGTTAGCTTTATCTCCCTCATTAATGGAATGCTGCTAAAAATATATCTGCACAAGAATGAGTTGTTGAGGTGTAACCGCAAACAATCCACTTGTTCAGGTTTTCCTTCCATAACAACAGAGAAGTCGTTTACCTGAACAAGTAAAAAAATTGGTAGAGCCAGACAACAAAAATAAGATGTTAATAAAATTCATTGCACCTTTAATCATACTCCATGTAGCTATTTGACAAGATGAGGGAGAAACTTGAATCGTCACCTCGTATATACTATCAACATTCCAAGCTGATGAGAGATCTGGTATAATGACATCAATGCTGCCAGTTGCATCAATCAATTGCAACCTTCCAGAAGATGAGGAAATCTGAATAACATGTAAACATTATTAGATCCAAATAAATTCAGTTGTTTCAACCAAGTTATTTTAGTCCGTTATGTGTGTGGTAACTGAACCAAGCCAGGCTTTCGGGTTGGGTAAACAGAGTAGACCCAAGGGAGCCAAAGCCAAGGACGGACATACGATCCAATGGAATAATGGACGAATAAGCCGGACCTCAATGGTACAATGGCAGATCATGGGACGGGTAGTATGGTAGTACTAACTGTACCAGACCAACATAGTTGGAGCAGTGGCATTATGGTTAGCCGGACCAAGGTCTGGGAGGCAGTAGCATCATGGTTGGACAAGCCATAGGCCTCTAGAGGCAGTTCGATATCAGGACCAAGTCTATTTGTACAATGAAACAAGATCGCCGGACCACGGCCCGTAAGGGCTGGAACACACACATGAGGCATCCGGGGACGGTGGTTCGGATGTCTTGGGCTACCGAACCATGGCATATCGTACCGGGCTGAGATGTCTGAAAAAATCTGGGTTGCGATTTCGGTAAACTTTATTCCTTGTGTTTTCTATATTCGATTATTAATTAATTGCCGATTGAATAATTAAATTAGCATACAAACAGAATAATAAAGAACATGAATCATCCAAACAATGGACACCAGATATACGTGAAAACTCCAAAATGGATAAAAAAACACATGAAGAAATCAAGCACTATCAACTAATACTCACAAAGTGAGCAATTACAAGATAACTCACAACGGTAAGACTCCACCTACACGTCTCTAAGTTGACTTGTCGATTGATTAATTAAAATAGCATGCAAACGGAATAATAAAGAACATGAATCATCCAAACAATGAACACCAGATATACATAAAAAACTCCTAAATGGGTAAAAAACACAGAAAGAAATCAAGCACTATCAACTCATACTCACAGAGAGTGAACAATTACAAGATAACTCACGACAGTAAGACTCCACCTACACGTCTCTAAGTTGACTTGTCGAATCCACGTGTACCACTCCGGTAATTGATTGACACTGTCATGAATCCACGCGCCTTCCGCTTAAAATGGTTGAAACCTCGAAGAAATGGATATTCCATGAATGAAGAGCTTCTTTCAAGTGAATGAGAGATCTCCTTGATCTTCTAATGATCCATGTATTCTTCAAAGAATACTCACCAAGGTTGGGAGAAATATCTCTATCCAAAATTGCAGCCTCAAACCCTAACACATGAATGAATCAATTTTCCCAAAACTGATGTTCAATAAATAGACATTTTGTTGCCCGTAAAGTTGCTCGAGCGACTTTCCATTTCGCTCGAATGTAACTTTTCGCTCTATAGGTCGCTCGAGCGACCTCAACTCGCTCGACTCCAGGGATTTTGGTGGACTGCTGCATTGAAACTCACTCGAGTCATTTTAACTTCGCTCGAGCAAACCTGGTCGGATGAAATCTTCAAAATAGACAACTCCAAGCATCCAAATGATGCTCTAGCATATAGCTGTCTTCCCAAAATGATTCCTAACTACATACTATATAGGACTCCCAAAATAAAGAAAACGAAAAATAATAGACGACTGTTTGAATTCCTTTTACTTTCTTAAAACACATGCTTCTAAAAATAAAGATTACAACCATAATTATATTTTATCAATCATGAAATTGCCAAATATCAAAATACCAAATATAGACCTTACAATCTTCCCTTTGACATTTTCATGACAAAATATATAGAATGAGAAAACTAGCCTAAAATAGAAGCACTAGATGGATAACTGAATGGATTTTCCTGCAAGGCACAACTCAACATCCAAAAACAATAGATACGATTACCTATTCTCTCCTTTTTGTCATAAAATGACAAAGGATTTGAATAAGTACAAATAAGAACAAATACAAAATTTATAAAGTAAAAAATATAGAAATATGATATGCACTTTAAAATGGAAAGTGGTGTTTGCTTATTCTCCCCTTGAAATTAAAATGCAATTAGAAAGGAGACCAATTAAAATAGGAAATCTCTCTCACTATATGCATGAAATCTAAATGCTCTCCCTTACGATATGCAAGATCAAATATTATAGAAATAAATAAAGAATAAATTATATTAGGAATTTAAAATTTATCAAGAAACATCATACTAGACCCATATTAATCACTAATGAGATATAGATCATATGATATGAATACACACACTTAAATCATATTCTATTATCCTAGAAGCATAAATAAAAACATAAATGCTCATTGTGGGACAAAAGTATGTGTGCAAACATTAAAAATGAAGTTCAATGGTTAAATCCGTTATGAGATCTAATTTACGAACTAACATTCAATACCCATGAAAGCTCATAAAAAGAAAGTCAAACCACACTAGATCACCATAAAATTTATTTCCCTTTTCAACCCCGTCATAAATATTTTTTAATTATTTTGCACACTCATCGGTGGCTTTCACACATCTTGAGTACCGTAACAAGGACCAGATTTAATAAGCATATGATAATTTTGATTAGCATGAGATAATTGATTATTCTTTTTGAATTGGCAGGTCATATACATACTCAAGTTGCAATCCTTTACTCAAATCATTTAAGCAGCAAAAAAGACTCGCCGGACTCTAGTAGAATCATCGTGACCAATTTTTGATCAGTTCTCCATACAGTAACTAATAAAAGTAGAACGTAGGTCCAAGAAAAACTTTGATCCCAAGTGTGAATATCCGAACATACTCATTTAAATGTAAATATGCATATTCCCAAAAAATGAGTTTTTATGTTTGAAGTTATGAATCAAGAATAATAAAATTTCATTAAAGCATATCCGCACATTATTTCAAAAAGAAATATACCACATTAGGGGAAAATATAGACAGTTCAATGAAAACTCAATAAACCTTTAATTACAAAAATTAACTAACAAAAAGACATTCTTTCTGGGTTTTTAAATTTTTTAAATTTTTATGATTTTTTCGTAATAAATCTAAACAAAATAATAAAGAAAACAACAAAAATAAAAAGAACATATGCTTTAAAAACAAGATCAATATGAGATAATGTTGGTGGAAATAAATCATATTTCCTAACCCATATATGACAAGTTTTAACATTATTATTTTTACTTGTGTTTAGGCACAAATTTAGAATTTTCCTTTTTATTATGGATTTATTTTTCAATCATGAAATTACCAATTAAATCAAAATACAATCCTTAGGATTTTGGACCTTACGATCTCCCCCTTTGGCATTTTCATGACAAAATATATGCAAGAATAATTCTAGCCTAATTTAATCTTTTCTTCTACTTTGGATGAGTGAATGATCCTGCAAAGCACAACTCAACATCCAAACATATTAGGCCATAAATAACTTTCTCTCTCCCTTTATGTCATAAAATGACAAAAAAGTGAAAAAGTGCAAATAAACACAATAATGGAAAGCGGTAAACAATACCAAAATTAAAATAAACATTCAATCTAATAAACCAGAAAGTAACTTAAAATAACTTCTTGCTCCCAGAATGCACAAAACTAGAAAATAACTCCCCCTTCATATAAACCTCTTCTTTCCTAAAGATACCAAAACAAAATGACTCCCCAAAATCAATGCAAACAAACTCTCCTAAATGAATGCATGATAGAACAAATACTAAGATAAAAATAACTGGAATTTTTAAATTTATTAAAAATCATCAAATTAAACTCATAAAGTCACAAATTATATATTAATCATTTTGATAAAATTTACATGCTCACAATTTCAATCAAATTTTATTATTCAAGAGGCATAAATTGAAACATGAATGCTCAATAAATGGACAAGAGTGTGTGTCCAAACATAGAAAATGAAGCTCAAGAATCTAATCCGGTATGAAATCTAATTTACGAACCAAAACTCAATATCCATGAAAGTTATTTTCGAAGAAAGTCAAACCACACTAGATCACCATAAAATTATTTCCATTTTCAACTCCGCCAAAATTTTTATAATTGCTTTCATACCGTAGCAAGGATCGGATGTGATCAACATATGACTTATGATAATTTTGATTATCAAGATTTAATTGATCTTTTTTTTCAATCAACGGTTGCGCATCCGCATACTCAAGTTGCAGCTCTTTCCTCAAGTCATATTTAACCAAAAGATGCTCAGGCTCTAATGGGATCAGATGTCTAATTTTTGGTCAATTCTTTTAATAGAAACTAACACAAATAGAACATCAGTTCAATGAAAACTTTGATCCAAAGTGTGGAGATCCGAACATACTCATTATGTTAATATAAACAAAGGTCTCACAGATGAATTTTTCATGCAAAAATTTATGGATCGAGAAGAATAAAATTTTCATTAAAAGCGTGTCCACACATATAGTCCCCAAAAGAATATATATCAAGCTAGGGAAACACATAGACAATTTGAGAAGATTTAATAAAAACAAAAATTCCAAAACTAATAGAAAATCTATTCGGATTTTTGAATATATAGAAACAATAAATAAATTTTACCTAAATGCAATGCAACTTCCTAAATGGTAGATGAGTAAATTAAGTCTAGATTCCTAATCCAAACTTTCTTAATTTTTACTTTATTTTCTTGGAACCAGGATTTTGGCACATAAATGAAATTATCATTATTATTATTCTTACTAAAATTGAGATTAGTCCTACCAAAATCGAAATTTCCCTTTTTATTATTCCTTCCAAAATTGGTTCTTTTATTATAAGGAATTCTTTCCTTTGGGAAACCATGCAAGTTATAGAAGTAAGAACGAATATGACCTTTTAGGCCGCAATAATGGCATCTATAAACAAATTTGCTTCTATGGTTACTAACTTGAAAATTAACCTATTTCTGTTTTGGAACAGATTTTTCTACCTTAATAGCATGCGGTTGCCGAATTGAATCTTTGGCCTTTTGTTTCACAAATTTCATTAACTTTACCTCGGATAACGACTTTGATGAGAAGACAACATAACCAATTCCGGTGCGGTCTCCGAAGGATATCTGAATGAAAAGGATATGATCTAATTCTTTTCTACCTAGATGCACATTCTCAACAATAGCATTAGTAGCAATAGAATTATCAACAATTTTCTTCCATTTATCACAAGATAAAAACTTATTTTTTTCTAAAAGAGAATTAACTTCTAATTTTAAATTCTCTTTTTCTTTAGAAACTTCGTGCAATGATTTTTCCAATTATTTCATCTTTTTATTTAAATCACTATTAGTTCTCAACATTTTTTCACAAAAATCATGAAGCTGATTCTATTTTTCTTTAACATCGTCTAGATTTTTATCTTTCTCGTTTTCATCACTAGACGAATCACCACTTGAATTTGAACATGCAGTTTCTAGACATGCAATTAAAACAATATCTTCTTGAATATTAAAAACAATATCCAAAACATCTTTAGCAATTTTACACTCAACCATCTTGATATGTAAAGAAACTAGAGTTTGTCCGTGCCAATGACACGATGCAATGTAGGTCGGGCTCCGAACTTCGGGGTCTCACATAAATAATCTAAGCCATTGATATATTTTAAAATAATTTTTTAAGTGATCCTGTAAAAAATTATTTCATTCGGATAACTAGAACTACTTCATCCAAAATGATTTAAAAGTTAGGCATAATAGTTATTAATAAAAACAATTATTTTGGATGAAACAGTTAGATTTATCCAAATAAAATGACATTTTATATTATTACTTAAAACATTATTTTAAAATTTATTAACGGCTCAGATTATTTGTGTGAGTCTCCAAAATATAAATGGTCCATTCCTGAGTCACTGGCTCAGTTGTCGGGTAAAAAAATAATTTTGGACCGTTAGATCACACAAAACTATCCAATGATGAAAAATTTAATGCAAAATGTGTGGGGACCATAGAGGGTTGTGTTTTGTATAATAGATATCTAAAGCACTGTGAAAAATTTCTAATGCTTGACTATTCGCTTCCAATTTTTTCTTCTCTAAATCATTTAATTGGAATATTTTCTAGGAATTAATTTACCTTTTTTCTTTTTCATAGGGGGGCATATATTTGAAAATACAAGCATCCCAAATAAACTCGTACGCACTACACATTCTAACTCTCATTCTTGATTTCTAATAATCAATGTTAGAAATGATTAAAACACGCATCTTGAAATCTAATTGATTCGTGTTTAATGCACAAACATGATCCACTCAAGGCGGTTAAATCAAAATCTGAGCGACCCGCTCTGATATCAATTGAAAATACATGACGAGGAAGGATTGATTGATTGCGACATCGCAATAATCACTTTAAAATCATATCTCTGATTTTAAATTAATTTTCCAATTAATTAAATTAATCTAACTACGCATGCTTGGGAAAATAAAGTGAACATGAATCAAAGAGCAGCACAACACAGGATATACGTGGAAAACTCCTGAATAAGTAAAAACTATGGGAAGGAATCAAACACTATAATCTATGGCTTACATAGACAGTAGTTAAAAGGTTACACACGACGCTAAGACTCCAATTAGATGCCTCTAAGTCCACCTTGCCGAATCTACGTGCACCGTTCCGGTACTTGATCGACTCTGTTGCGACTCCACGCACCCTCTAGTCGAGCATGTTGATTGCACCAACTGATTGATGTTCTTGCACGAAGAACTCCATTTGAAGTTGTTGAAGAACGCTAGTCAATAACTCATGTTAAACTTCAATGAACAAAACAATCCTCACAATATTTTCTCTCAATAACACATAAGATCTTCTCTCTTAAAACCCTCTGTATGCCCACTGTTCTTGTTTTATCTATATCTCTTTACCACTGAAACCCTCTGTCTATATTATTCTCAAATACACAGCCACTC
>NMUG010006722.1:0-12438 GCA_002855965.1 Monotropa hypopitys | reverse complement strand
CTAGGATTCGTTTTGTTTTTCTAAGGTATAGGTGTTGGGTTTAGAATGAAATTGGCCTTGGATATGTCATTCCTAGGACTTCAATTTAATGTTCCTAAGCATAAATTTAAAAAGCCCCAATTTAAAAAAAATCTAATTTTGACTTAGTTTGACTAAATTGGGGAAATTGTCAATTGAGTAGGGGTGAAATCAGTTTGGTTCGGTCGGGTTTTTCGGCCGGCCAAAACCGAACCGATCGGTTCGGTGGACATTGCGGCAAAACCGAAACCGACAACCGAAAAAATCGGTTTGGTTCGGTTTGGTTGGCTTCGGTTTTCGGTTTGGAACAAACTATGGATATGAGTTAATATTAACCATAGGTTAGGTATTTTTCGGTTTTTTTGGTTTTCGGTCGGGTTCAGGTGGGTTCGGCCCAAAGTTCTAAAACCGAACACCGAATCGAAATTTCGGTCGGTTTTTAAAAAAACTGAAAATGGACCGATTACATGTTTGGACCGACCGAAAACCGAAAAAATCGGTCGGTTTTTTCGGTCGACTCGGTTTTGGCCTTTGGCCCCAAAATTGAAAATCATGCAAAGTGTGAAGTTGAGATCAATTGTGATTTAATATGGATTTTGATCCTTGAGTTGGCTAGACATTATGGAATTTTGATCCCCGAGATTTTGATCCCTGAACGTTTACGTTCACTACATTGTGCAATGAGGGTTTGACTAGACACTCCCGTCGAGTCCAGTAATTCTAGGAAATATACGATTAGATTGTTGACGAGCTTCTAATTCAGAAATTAATAGCCTAAACTCACTTATAATGGTTTGGCCTTATATTGATAAGGAATTGGGAAATATCAATTAAAAAACCCTTATCTTGATAAGGTGTGTGTTTTGACACGATTATTTGTTATGAAGGAAATTTGGAATCAAATAGCTCCTTGGAAAACTACTCACACTTGGCTATCTTATGCTGGGAACCTATCAGACTCTTATGCATGTATATCATTCTTTCTATCCTTACATTTTCATGTCTAAGTATACATTTTCATATATTTTAATAGGTATACTTAGACATGAAAATGTAAGGATAGAAAGAATAATATACATGCATAAGAGTCTGATAGGTTCCCAACGTAAGATAGCCAAGTGTGAGTAGTTTTCCAAAGAGCTATTTGATTCCAAATTTCCTTCATAACAAATAATCATGTCAATACACACAACTTATCAAGATAAGGGTTTTTTAAATGATATTTCCCAATTCCTTATCAATATAAGGCCAAACCATTATAAGTGAGTTTAGGCTATTAATTTTTGAATTAGAAGCTCATCAACAATCTAATCGTATATTTCCTAGAATTACTCGACTCGACGGAAGGGTCTAGTCAAACCCCCATTGCGCAATGTAGTGAACGTAAACGTTCAGGGATCAAAATCCCGGGGATCAAAATTCCATAATGTCTAGCCAACTCAAGGATCAAAATCCATATTAAATCACAATTGATCTCAACTTCACACTTTGAATGATTTTTAATTTTGGGGCCAAAGGCCAAAACTCAACATTTTATAGGGTATCAATATACCAATTGAAGATTAAAGGCTCTCTCTACAACTAGAATATGACCAGTACGTATGACAATGTGAGCTTCAACTTTGATTCTTTGATCTTTGAGAGATGAGAGAATGAAAGGGTGTAAGTTTTAAGATTTGAATTCTCCCAAAAGATCTTTCTCCTTCTTTTATAATTAGCCACGGACTCCAGAGACATTGCAGGGAACTTTTGTAATTGTTAGGGAGAGAATATAAACATAAAATACAAACTACCAAAACCTCGTGGATCGATAGCCCAACCGGTGAACCAGGCGGTGAACTGGTTAGAAATCCGATTGACCAATTTTGAACGATGCTATGATTTCCAATCACCCTATAATCCTGTGACAAATATGGATATATTCTGGGTATATATGTGTTGGGGGCCGAACTAATAAGAGGCCGGAGCCACGACCTCCGCCATGAGGACCGCAACACAAGCCAGTTCAGACGACCGAACAGTGCGCAGCAGGCGTCAGGGCCTTCCTGGGTCTCTCTCTAGCCCAGGAGACTCGCAGCCCAGAGAGGTGCCTAGCCGAAGCAACAGGAAAGCAAGGCCGTGTGACCGAACAGAGGAAGGGCCGACAAGGAAAGCTCCCCAGGGGTCACTTCTGTGTAGAAGGTTCATTGCCCAGGGACGGCCCGGTCAACAACCAGCTAAGCCCAAGCATGTCGCTTCGGCTGAAAATGACAAATGTCTTGTTCGTAGCGAAGATTCCCTCGAAGACAGCATCCTGGGTTTCCCGCACATGGCAGACACACGCCTGACATAGGAATCAGCTTTTCCGTAATTCCCGCCGCATGTCACACATGCTTTGTCAGCTTTTCTGCCACCCAATACTGTTAGACGGCGCCGCCTGACACTGTCAGAGCTGACCGGTCGGCCACACGTTCAGATGCACAGGGGGACGGGCACACTATCACAAGGCGTGCCACAACAGTACAACCGCGCCGAAGCACATGCCCCTCACTCTCCGATGGATCTACAAATAGGGGAGAGCATTCAATGTAGAGGTACACTTTCTCACACTAGCCCAAGCTCTGTACATTTGCTTTCTCACTCTAAAACCTTGCTGACTTTGCCATCGGAGGGTCCACCGACGACGTCCGCCGGTAGCCTAACGTTTCTCTCTCTTGCAGCTAGGTCCAGCCGCCCATTTACACCGCTTGCAACTGAGAACTACCGTCAGAAAGGCTTACCCCCCAACATATGGCAACTCCACTGGGGAACCTTTCTCAAACACTCAAATTTCTGTTGTGAGCTTGAAGTTGACTTCCAGAGACCGAAACTCCAAAGACAACCAGTCTGATGGCAGAAGGAACAAGGGGAAAGAGCTGGCCAGGATTGGGGACTCTGCTCTCTGCGCCCCTGAGCGTGCCCATGCCAGTGATGCCAGCTACCACACTAGTGAGTGCCTAGACCCTCCGGCCAAGCTAACCACAAGGCAGTACATTGGCCAGCTGAAGGGTGATCTGGGCCGAAGAGATCACCAAATTGATGCCCTCATCATAGAAATGACACTTCTGAGGAAAGCTACTGAGAAGAAAAGGGTGGCGTCCGCATTGAGCCGTGCCGAGAAGGATGACAGAGAGTACCAAGAACCTTTCCAGAGCAGGAGTAGGTCCGACCAGGACAGACCGTCAGTCCTAAACAGACTAGGAGGAAGGATAAAAGAAGTCCATGCCCGGCGGAGGATCAATGAGGATCGTCACGTCAGGCACTGAATCTCGCCTCCCTAGCACAGGGAAGAGCGTTCAGCTGAAAGTCGCCGGCCCTTGCCACCTATCTTTGACTGCCTCTGCCCAAATGCAGCTCAGGGACCCCGCCCAGCACGAGAGCAGTCACCACCCAGGCGCTAGAGGCACAACGGCCAGGGCGACATTCAGGCACCTCATTCAGAGCAAGAGGTGTCCCAGAGAAGAAGAAGGGAGGTTACACCGGCTCAGACCAATGAGCAGTGCCGGCATGATAGAATCCCCTGCACTCATTTTTCTACAGAAATTGAAGCTGCGATGCCTCCATCGGGTTTTTCAGCACCAAAGTTTAACAAATACAATCCCAAAATAGATTCGTATACCCATATTGTACATTTCAGGCAGATGATGTCCCTCTACTCAGGAGAGGATGCCTTGATGTGCAAGATTTTTTCCATCCAGCTTCGGTGAGGTTGGGTTGCTCTGGTTCGACTATCTGCCAGTAGGGTCCATCTCCTCCTGGAGAGACCTCTCAACGGCCTTCCTGGCTCGGTTCATCACTAGCACCAGAGTCAAGAAAGAGGTTGATTCGGTCAGGAGAAAAGAGACCAACACTGTCCAGCCTGGGGAGCCAAGGACATACAAGCCGTACGAGTATGTGGCCCACACCACTATCTTCAAGCAGCCAACCTTCATGCTCCTTCGCAAAATCGAAAAGGAGCCGTACTTTAGATGGCCGGAGAAGCGGTTGGGGGCTCAAAGAGGCGGCAACGACAAGTTTAGGTGCTCCTATCACAGAGAAAAAGGACACTTGACGACCAACTACCGAGCCTACAAAGACTTTCTTGAGGAGTTGGTCACCGTTGGCCACCTTGGAGAGTTTATTGATGCAGAAAAGACAGATGTCGCACTGAAGGAGGTCCCTAAGCCAGCCCTACGAATCATCAACGTGATCCACGAGATGGTGGATCACCGACGAGAGGAGCAGCTTCGGTCAGAGCTTCAGCAAATAGAAGCAAAGGAAAATCCTTGCCGTGCAACCCATGCCAAAGAAGCCGAAGCCGGACTCCAGGTACTCCTTTACGTTTTTTTGCTAGAGATTAAGTCCAACTCCTCTATCACGACGCGCTAGTCGTCACCATTCAAGTTGCCGACTGCCAGGTCTGGAGGGTCCTCATCGACCTCGTCAGCTCGGCCGACATCATGTACTATTCCCTGTTCAAGAAAATGGGGTACAAAGCAGAAGACCTTCAACTGACCGATGTGCCACTGGTAGGATTTAATGCGGCATCTGTTTGGCCGCTCGACAAAATCCTAATCCCAATGACCATCGGCATGGTCACCACCGAGGTGGAGTTTGTGGTGGTTGATGTCACATCTCTTTACAATGCTATCCTGGGCCGAACCTGGGTCCATAGAATCAAGGGAGTTGCCTTCACATACCACCAGGCTATTAAATTCATTGGCACCAGAGGCGTGGAGGAGCTCAGGGGAGACCAAGCCTCGGCAAAGCAGTGCTATATCGCTGCCGTCAAAGGGAAGGTTACCCCTGAGCAAGTCCACTGGGTGGAGGTTCCAGATTAGCCGGTGCTGGAGGATGTCGGTTCAAGTGCCTCGGCAAAATCCATAGAGGACCTTGACACCGTACCTTTGAGCGCTGATGATCCGGAGCACTTCTTTCTTATCGGTTCTCAGATGATCGAGGCGGATAAGGCGGCCACGATCAGCTGCATCAAGCGGAATATTAAAATATTTGCCTGGACGCCTTACAAAATGTCGGGCGTAGATCCAGAATTTATCAGTCATCACCTCAACGTCCGGCTGGAATGCCAACCTGTTGTTCAGAAGGCCCGACGATCGGCAGCTACTCATACCGACACTGTTATTGAAGAAGTGGACCGTCTGACCGAAGCGCAGGCAATCCGAGAAGTACACTACCCCACCTGGTTAGCCAACACGGTGGTGGTCAAAAAGAAAACTGGCAAGTGGAGAGTTTGTGTTGACTACACTAACCTCAATAAAGCCTGCCTCAAAGACAGTTTTCCAGTGCCAAGAATTGATCAACTAGTCGACTCAACGGCCAGACATTCTAGGATGAGCTTTATGGATGCATACCGAGGGTACCATCAGATAGGCATGTTCATCCCTGATCAAGAGAAAACATCGTTCTTCACTCCCAGGGGTCTGTTCTACTACCGAGTGATGCCCTTCGGCCTAAAGAATGCTGGAGCAACCTATCAGAGAATGATCACAAAAATGTCCAGCTCTCAGCTCGGCGATACAATGGAAGCCTATATAGATGATATGGTTGCCAAAAGAAAAGCCGAGGAGGAGCATCTGGAAGATCTTCAGAAGGTGTTCGATATCTTGAAAAAGCACAAGCTTCGACTCAACGCCTCCAAATCCGCCTTCGGAGTTAGCTCGGGGAAATTCATGGGCTACCTTGTCACGTGTCGAGGCATTGAGGCCGACCCATCTCAGATCTCGGCCATCCAGAAGATTGAAGAGACCAGGACCTTGAAAGAAGTGCAGAAGCTAGCAGGAATGACTGCAGCCCTCAACCGGTTCATCAGCAGGTCCTTAGACAAATGTCGACCATTCTATGAGGTATTGAAGAAAAATAGTCGAAGGCATTTTCTGTGGACTGATCAGTGCAGGGAGGCACTCGGCAACCTCAAAGAGTACCTCTCTTCGGTTCCCCTTCTTGCCAAACCAATGCAGGGGAAAGAGTTGTACCTATACCTTGCCGTCACACCACATGCCGTCAGCTCAAGATTGGTCTGACAAGAGGAGTCTGAGCAGCAACCGATCTACTTTTCTAGCAAGTTCCTCATCAGCACCGAGACCATGTACCTTCCTCTTGAGAAACTTGTATATGATTTGGTTATTGCTTCCAAGAAACTGGCACCATATTTACAGGCACATTCTATCGTTGTCTTGACCGAGTTCCCCCTTCGGGCATTGCTCAAACGCGCCGATCTGTCCGACCGACTCACCAAATGGGCCGTGGAACTAGCAAACTTCGACATTAAATTCCAACCCAAAACAGCCATCAAGGATCAAATCTTGTCCGACTTCCTTGCAGAATTCTCTCCTCGGCCAGAGGACCCTCAAGCTGACGAAATCATTGCCGAACAAGTCCTGCCAGAGTCTCTGCCAAATCAAGACTCGTGGAGGATGTTTGTAGACGGCGCATAAATTGCCGAGGGAATGGAGCCGGAGTTATCCTCATTTCCCCTGAGGGTATCACTCATGAACATTCCCTTCGGCTCAACTTCAGCGCTTCCAACAATTAAGCAGAGTATGAAGTCTTACTAGTCGGCCTAAAGGCTGCCGAAGAGCTAAAGATTCAAAGCCTTAGCATCTAAAGTGACTCTCAGCTCATGGTCAACCAGGTCAACGGTGACTACGAGTGCCGAGACGAGCGAATGGGGAGGTACATGCAGAAAGTCAAAGAAAGGATGAGACTATTCAAGCAAATCTAAATCCAACAAGTTGGCAGGGAGCAGAATGCCCATGCCGACGCTCTAGCCGGAATAACCTCAGCAGCAGAAGTTAGAGAGAAGAGGACAGTCAATGTTCAAAGCCTAGATCAGCCGAGTATAGAAGTGCCAAAGTAGCTAGCCGTCTTCTTCATCAACCAGGGCCCCAGCTGAATGGACCCCATCATCCCATTTCTAAAAGACGGCATGCTACCAGAAGACAAGAGGGAAGCCCATCGAATTGTCCACAAGCCGGCCCAGTTTTGGCTCGGCCCTCAGAAGAAGCTGTACAAACGGTCATTTTTCGGACCTTACCTCCTTTGTGTGCATCCAACATTGGTGGAAGGAGTGCTGCAGGAGCTCCACGTCGGCAGCTGTGGAGTACACACTAGGGGAAGATCGACCACACACTGAGCTATCTCCCAAGGATACTGGTGGCCGAAAATGATGGAAGACGTGGAGAAAATTGTAAAGAAGTGCGACTCTTGCCAACGATTCTCCCCCATCATTAGACAACCTGTCGAGGAGCTCACACCCTTGACCAGTCCATGGCCTTTCGCTCAGTGGGGCTTGGACATCGTCGGCAAGCTCCCTACGGCACCAGGAGGGTTTAAAATTTTAATCATGGCAACCGATTACTTCTCCAAGTGGGTAGAAGCCGACCCCTGGTCACCATTGAAGACAAGGACGTAAAGAGGTTTGCTTGGAAGAACATTGTCTCTTGCTTCGGCATTCCCTATACCTTCATTTTGGACAACGACACTCAGTTTGTAGGGGACCTCTTCACCAATTTCTGTGCCGAGCACAGAATCAGGTTCTACAACTCCACTCCACACTCCCCGCAAGGCAACGGTCAGGCCGAAGCATCAAACAAAACTATCGACAACGACATCAAAAGAAGACTTCATGCAGCAAAGGGGAAATGGGTCGAAGAGCTTCCTAGCCTTCTTTGGGCTTACCGAACAACTCCTCGACGCTCTATAGGGAAAACCCCGTTCTCACTAGCCTTCAGTACAGAGGCAATCATCACATTAGAGGTCGGTCTACCAACTATCAGAACTGAAGGAATCGACGAGCCAACAAACAACGCAACAATTGAAAAGGATCTGGATTTGACCGAAGAAAGAAGAGATTCGGCTAGGATCAGACTAGCCGCCTACCAGCAAGGGGTGGCTAGGAACTTCGCACGAACGGTTCGGCTCAGTGCCTTCAAAATTGATGACCTCGTTCTAAGGAAAGTCATGGGAAACAAGAAAAAGAGCTCAGATGGCAAGCTCGGTCCAAACTGGAAAGGGCCGTACAGAGTGGTCGGTCGTGCAGGGACCCGGGCTTACCGACTTGAAGAGCTAGACGACACTCCAATACCGAGGCCATGGAATGCTAAAAATCTGAGACTGTACTATCACTAACCATGTAAATCTGGCCTAGGGCCCTCAATCAATGAAAGTTTGATTCTCAAAAAATGCTTGCTCAAAGTTGCCGTTTATCTACAAAACGTGCATGCAGCTCCTCGGCGGCTTTGCCGAGGAATCTTATAGCTTTTCGGTGCTATACCACCAATGCAGCTTACAGTTGCCGTTCATCTACAAAACATGCACGTAGCTCCTCGGTGGCTTTGCCGAGGAAGCTTATAGCTCTTCGGCTCTCTACCACCGAAGCAGCTCACAGTTGCCGTTTATCTACAAAACGTGCATGCAGCTCCTCGGTGGCTTCGCCGAGGAAGCTTACAGCTCCTCGGTGGCTTTGCCGAGGAACCTACACAAGTTAGCATTTATTTAAAAAATGTACATGTGTCACTCAGGCAAGTGACGAAGCAATCCGCAAATTACAAGCAGCCAAAGTATACGGCCGAACCGAGGTTAAACCCTTGGTTGACCAAAACTTGGCGCACACCCAGCCCTTCTAAAAGAGCCTCTCCTTGAGTCGGCCCATCTGTTCTCGGCACTGGTTCGCGGCCTCATCAAAGTCACGAGTATACTCTGCGTCGGCCTCAGCGTCGCCTTACCCTTCTCGGCCTCCAGCTCATTTTTCAGGCGGAGATTCTCGGCTTCAAGACCAGCGATCCGAGAAGCCCTGTCAGCCAGCTCGGCCACGTTGATCTCAACAGTAGTCTCCAGAGCTGTGGCCTTATTCTTGAGCTCGACCATGGAGCTCTCCGCCTCGGCCATCTTCTTCTGGCCCTCCTCGGCCTCATTCTTTACCTCCTTGCAGGCATTCTGGACATCAAGAATGCGCCGGTCCACGCCGGCGCCAACATCCATCATCTGCAAAAAGTTAAGTTATTAAAGCTACACCAAAGCAAAAGGCCGAATGAAAAAGCAGTCAAGTGCTTACCTTGGCTCCGTAGTGCATCATCCTCTGGAAGTAGGTTCAGGGGCCCGATGGAAGTTCCTCCATCTCCTTCAGCAAAGTGAAGGCCTGCAGCAGCGACATCGCCACGCTGGTGCATTCCGAAAGTGTGTCACCCAGTTCGGCAGCAACACCCTCAAAAGAGAGCTTCGGCTCCCACAGCTGCACTTCCCTCCGAGAAGATCCCATCGTCTCGACGGTCGCAGGGTCAGGGATGGAAGCCTTCTCTGCGGCAGCTACAGAGTGCTCGGTAGCCGGCGTATCCTCAGATTGATGGGCCCTCTTTTGCTGTCGAGTCCTTCCTAGCCCGGCCAGGATATCATCTGCTCGGAGGACAGCTGGCATCTCCTTCAAAATTGCGACCAAGGGCTCAACATCCATGCCCTCAGCCTCCCCATCCATGAACTCCTCCTCAATATCAATCACTTTCTTCGGCCCCATCTGCTCCTCGGCTGGCTGTGCGGTGGAGGGCTCGGACTGAGTGTCTGGCGGATGCTTCGGCTGCAGTCGCTCGAGGCCGGAGAGTATGGGTATATGTCAGAGTGTACTTCAACAACGTCAGTGCTGAGCGTCATGCCTCGGGAAGCACAGAGAATTTCTTAACCTTGTCCTCGTCGGCCTGGCCCTTCAAACTGGTCAGGGTCCCGACGTCTGCAAAAAGAAAACCAAGCAGTCAAAAAATCAGAATACAAGAAGCAACTACAATTAGAGTGGCAAAGCTTACCGGGGACACCCTCTCGATATGGCACGGTGAACTGAGTGCCCGCCCCGCGAGCTAGTGGGACGAAGAAGTTGTCGGACAGAATCATCACGTCCTCGGCATACTTGTTAGAGTCCGGCAAGTTAGCAATGAGGCCGGACTGACTCGGGCGACGACCCAGATAGTACTTCTTGGACTTCTTGTTGAAGCCAAGGAAGTAGCAGTCGAAGACATCTGGAAGCTCCAGTCGGTCCGACTCAGGGAGGGTCTCGTTCAGCTTTACGATCCCCATCAGTATGCGATACACATTCACCATCACTTGGAACGGCGTGAGGCGCATCTCGCCGAAGAAGCGAGTCAGCATAGGATGAAAGGGGAACCGGACTCCCCCCTCAACCACGGCAATCACGGACAGAAGGACGTGATCAGGCCCCTGGTCCTTGAAGCCGACATGGGCTAGCACTATATTTACGTCGACAGGAATCTCGTACTCCTCCCTGAAGTGACGGAAATCTTCTGGAGTGTCCAGGTACTGCCTGAATTTCTCGGACCGTCTCTTCGGCGCCATAGTTGGATCTGAAAAGAGCGCAAATAAGAGGGCACCGTTAGTCGGTTCGGTATCAACCTAAGTGGTGAAGCACAGAGAAACCATTGACTTGGCCTTCAACCAGTAGCCAAGGCCAGTCCGGCTCGGCCAAGAACAGGTTGAGTGTTCATCTTCAACCTTGCAGCCCAGAAACTTACAGGAAGCTTCCAGGCCAAAACAATGGCGGACAGATCGAACACTCAACCCAAAAAGTCGCTAAATCGACTGAAAAACAGAGAATGAAACCAATTTAAGTAGAGAGGGAGGTCGAATGTTTACCTGGGAGGAAGAAGGAGGTGAAAACGAGGAAGAAAGCGCTGGGGGAAGACTGGTAGCACGGTGGCCGGAGATACGCTGAGCGGTGGCCAGAAATCCCCTAGAGAGAGAGAGAGAGCTGATGCAGACGAGATTCTAAAGAAAACCCTAAGTCCTCCTTTTATAGGGAGTGACCAGGAGTTTGAACCGAGTGACCGACCGAACCGCCGTAGCTAGTCACCCCGCACCTGCGATCATTGCGGCGCTTCGAGAATTGTGTCGGCACTGCAAACTGATAGCACGCGTGCACGGCATCCCATCAGCCACAGGCCCAACCAACCACATCGTGACACATAGGGCTGCCCAACCGCCATTCCAGACGCACAACAGTCGATGACATGACAGCTATCGATGTGACGTTATGACAGACGCGCCAGTAGCCCAGATATCGACACGTTAGCAAATTCAAAGTGACGGTTCATTAATGCTGTCATGGGTCCAAATTCCAAGACAATCCAGTGGTCTGTCGCTCCTTCTCTTTGGTACCTATACAACCAATCGGCACCGAGTCAACCCCGCTTTGGCCAAAATGCCTGGCCAATGGGGTTGAGGAGCTATTGTTGGTGGCCGAACTAATAAGAGGCTAGAGCCACGACCTCCGCCGTTAAGACCGCAACACAAGCCAGTTCAGACGTCCGAACAGTGCTCAGCCGGCATCAGGGCCTTCCTGGGGCTCTCTCCATCCTAGGAGACTCGCAGCCCAGAGGAGGTGCCTAGCCGAAGCAACAGGAAAGCAAGGTCATGCGACCGAACAGAGGAAGGGCCGACAAGGGAAGCTCCCAAGGGGTCACTTCTATGTAGAAGGTTCATTGCCCAGGGACATCCCGATCAACATCCAGCTAAGCCGAAGCATGTCGCTTCGGCCGAACATGAAAAATGTCTCGTTCGTAGCGAAGATTCCCTCGAAGACAGCATTCCGGGTTTCCCGCACATAGCAGACACACGTCTGACACAGGAATCATCTTTTCCGCAATTCCCGCCGCATGTCAGACACGCTTTGTCAGCTTTTCTGCTGCCCAATGCTGTCAGGCAGTGCCGCCTGACACTGTCAGAGCCGACCGATCGGCCACACATTCAGATGCATAGGAGGACGGGCACACTGCCCCAAGGCGTGCCACAGCAGTACAACTGTGCCGAAGTGCGTGCCCCTCATTCTCTAGTAGATCTATAAATGGGGGAGAACATTCAATGCAGATGTACACTTTCTCACACTAGCCCAAGCTCTGTACATTTGCTTTCTCACTCTAAAACTTTGCTGACTTTGCCATCGGAGGATCCACCGGCGACGTCCGCCGGTAGCCTAACGTTTCTCTCTCTTGCAGCTCGGTCCAACCGCCCATCTCCACCACTTGCAACCAGGAACCACCGTCAGAAAGACTTACCCCCAACAATATGATTTTTAAAATAATTAATAAGCATATATTACAAATTAAACAACTTGATTCAAATTCTAATTTGAAATTCAAATCCAAATAAAATCAAGTCAACTTTGAATGACAAGGAATATATAATCAAATGAATGTAAATGTGTCAAGTGTCATTCAAGAGATACCATTAATGACATTAATTCAAATTCAAATTTGAATTTAAATATAAAAATAATTAGGCAGTGTTTAATACATGTAAGCAATCCATGTCAACTTAAATAAGCAAATAAGAAGATGTCGAGTATCACCAATGTAATAAAACATTCTAGGAATAATTATATTCAAGAATAGAAAATATAATTACCTC
>NMUG010006721.1:0-12438 GCA_002855965.1 Monotropa hypopitys | reverse complement strand
ATCCATTATTTGCTATGTGCATTTTAAAATTTTGTGGTACAAACAACCATGCAACTAGCCAAGAAATCCGGTGCATGAGGGGAGAAGTCAAACTATTTCTCCCGTATCGGTAACTTCTCTAGAACAATGACTACAGAATAGATGATTCTACAAGCAACTAGAATTTGGAACAATTACTGGACTCTTCTAAAAGAAAAATAATGATGAATTAACCAGAAGCACAAACAACAATCGAGGTCATATACACTTTAAAGAATATAAAAAGTGAAATCAGTCCCAATTGGAAAACTCCAGGGTTATGTGAAAGGAATACAACAATCAATGTAAAGTGTTTCAAGTTAAGCCGCAGGTAAATGCATATCATAGCCTTTACTCTCAGTACCGGTGAGTTTGTTTCCAGTTATCTCCTCAAACCGTGTATGCTTGTTGAATCGTGTCTATGTCAAGACCCTTCAATCTCACCACAGATTCCACGTGACCTTTCAGAGTGTGCAGTTCTCTCAACCTGCAACACCACACGCGATAGAAGAAAAGAAAATAAGAAATGCTTGGTTTACGGTTTATGAAAATCTACATTGGTGTGGTAAAGCACCACAAAATCAAAAGCTACAAGTATGTTGGAAGGGTTCCAAACAAGCGAATTGCAAAAACAAGGTTAAGACGAAGGCATTGGGATGTATGAATTTTCGACCGGATCTAGTTCCGTCTCATTGCAAGGGGATGGAAAAGTCAATAGTCAGCTAATACAGACCTTGCGATTTCAGCTCTCCTTTTGGCTTCTTCAGCCATCTGATTAAGCTCTGTGAAATTGGTTCGGTCACCAAACATTTTAGGGTCTGGTACTTCCAGCCCATGCAAGGTTCTTTGAGCATGTGCCCATTGAAGCTCACGCTGTTCCTTTCCGAAATCTTTTTTCCTTGTGAAAGCAACCTGCAAGATAGAGAATCTATTTAGAGTACAAGAGAAAAAAGAATTAAATGATTAATTAAGAAACATCATATATAGGACTCCACCAAGTCAGTGTCACTCATACCCTTTTTTCAAGAACAAGATCCCAGGCCCTTCCACTGAGAGAATAGCGGATTAAGAACTTTATGATATCCAGCGGGAAGTAGAAGACGATATTGTAAAGCCAAATCACGCCAGCCCAACCCCATCCGATTCCTTCAATTGCAGCAAAGCTCCAACTTGCATAAACTGCAATTAGAGTAGCAATCTGTTCACACAAAAAGTTAACATAAGGTTTCATCACCGAAAATGAACGTGTATTAACATAAACAGCATTTGACTTACTAATTGAGCAATCATGAAAGCCACCACAAGAAGAAAGCCAGGACGCTCAAAAAAGGACCAGCTTCGAGATCGCGTAACAAATATGAGAGCCTGACTGATTGTGCTCACTTGAAGGTATACAGCTGAAGCAAGCTTCCTGAAGTCATTCTGAGCTGTTTTCTCAAGAGTTGATACCCCAAACGTCCTCTGATAATACAATGTAAATAAATCTGTTTGTAAGTAATCATAAAGAAACTGAACCAATAAGAAAAACAAATGCAAGTGGATCTGGTAAGAATAAAGAATTCAGACAAATAAAAGTGAAGACACAAACAAGTCAGATTAGCCACATCATTCCTTTCTCACTATCAACAGAGTTGTGTGTATTTTAAAAGGGCGTGGCATGTGATTTCACTAAATGACATGGACAACCTATTTAGGAAGGGCTGGTTACCGGGAAGAAGTTTGTTTTATATGCCACCCAAAAGAATATGACTGTCATCATTGCTAAGTAGCTACCAAGAACAACGCCTGTTGCAAAAATCTCAGCCAGCTTCCAGCTGTCCGGCAGAGGAGATGGTTTCACCCTATCCTTCGATATTGTCATAATGGTACCTGATATATCACAGGCGGTAGTAAGATGCAAAGAAAAGCACCCAGAAAGTTGGACTCAAAACACTGAAAGGCCATGAGTTAGGATGAGACTTGGTGTTAGTAGAGTCGAGCCAGCTCTTACACGATCCTTCATATCACGATAGAAGTGTTTATAACGACACTAAAACCAACTAGATAACATTAGAAGGCCATCTAAAATCTTCCAATTCAAAATCATAGTTGATCGGTCGGTACTCTGGACAAAGTACACATGCTACCGAAATAGGAGTAATTTCATAAAGAGTAAGAGACGAACATGTTCAGAGAGAGAAAAAAAAGAGAGAGAGAGAGAAAAGAGAGAGAGAGAGAGAACCATCATTGAGGATTGCAATAATAAGAACCATAAAAGGTGGGAAGTCGAACTTCCATATCAGGGCCAGCAACATAAATCCAAGCTGTCAAAGTGGGAAAAAACAGAGAACAGTTTTGAAGATTAAAGTAAAATGCAATCAAGATATTTATGACATGGGTAAAAACATACTCGTCATAAGACACAATGATGAAAACCTCACAAAAATACTACTAATGAACTAACCACTATACGGATGGTAATAGAAACAGCATAAATCTGCAACAAAAAAGTGAAAATAGATAGATTCATAAATTGATAAAAGGTGAACTGAACACTAAAGCATTCTCACAAATGAAAACCGAAAATCAATGAGAAGGGAACCTTTTGACACTAATGTCAAAAAAGTCCAAATAAGAAATAGAGACCATGATGCGAACCAATTCATACCGTGTAGTTTTTCATCCTCTGGAAAATTGCCCGACTAGTCAAAACAGCACTAATGATAACACTAAGGCCAGGTTCAGTAAGGACAATATCAGAAGCACTTCGGGCCGCATCAGTTGCATCAGCAACAGCAATACCAATGTCAGCCTTCTTAAGAGCAGGAGCATCATTGACTCCATCACCAGTCATTCCACAAATGTGTTTCCTAGCTTGCAAGCGCTTCACAATCTCATACTTGTGCTCTGATTTAGTAACCACAATAAGTTTCACAAAAGCAACAACTACGCAGCAACTTGTCCATCTTCGCATGAACGCATCAACTCTAGAAACAATTCAATGGAACAAATTAACAACGTACCAGGAAAGACACCAGCAAACCCATCAGCTTTTTCGATGAGCTCGTCAATTGGTAAAGCAGCAATTGACTCGTCCTTGTTCTGTCCCAGCAAAGCAGAAGAAGGATACATGTTGGTTCCCATTCCCAAGCGGCGGCCAGTTTCCTTTCCTATTGCCAATTGATCCCCTAATAGAAGTTTAAACATGCAGCAGTCACTAGATGAGCCCGACTAACAAACCTGGTTGCATTCAATGCTCAGCAAGCATAAATACATACTATGCAAGTACGAATATGACATCCCATCGTATAATGAAGTGTACTTGCCACTCAAGCATACATCCTTACACACAAAGGGAATGCCACCTATACATATGCACCCTACCTAGGATAATGTATCTTTCGAGGAGGCATCGGCGTTGAGCCGGTACAATGCTATAGGCAATGGCCCCAAGACAACGCACCTGTACCTGCAACTTAAATTCCACATGATCTCACTTATATACTCCTGCCTTTTTAGATAACTAAGTGACCTGGATTAAGTTACAGCACGTCAATCAAACCGCTAAATTTAACCTGTTTCTTAAGTCCCTAAGATTGTGAAGTCATTCCCAAAAAGCCTTCAATTAGAGTCGTTTGACTGCTGGATTTACTACCTCATGTAGTCTGGTTGACCAGCTGGGATACCACAATAAATTTCAAGTATTTGATCCAAAATATACAACCATTATCCACGAAATTCTCTTTCTTCCTATTTCTTTGCTTAAAGAAAGGTAAATATTCAAATACAGTCAAGACCCATTCCTCTCTCAAAACCTTAAGCCACGACCCCGTTCGAGACATCACTCTTCCTGACATAAAAAAAAGAGACGCCATACAAGGCAACCTTTTCCATTGTCCTATCAACATGGCATACTCAACAAAAACATTAACGATCACATTATGTTATTAGAGTTTGGCTTAACTTCAAACATCCACAATTGATATTGTGGGAAGTAAGACACTTGATAAAATAAAAGGATAGAGCATTATGCACCTGTAATCATTTTAACGTTTACGCCGAGATTTAAAGCCCTTCTTATTGTCTCTGCACTGTCATGTCTAGGTGGGTCAAAGAGAGGCATGAGACCAATGAACTGCCAAGGGCCTCCAGTACTCTCTCTTCTTTCCTCTGGAACTTCCTGCATAAATAAAAGTAACTTCAGTTTGATACCACTGGTACAATAAAACCAACAGATTACAAACAAGGAAAACAGGAATGAGCATACCTGGTATGCTACAGAAAGTGACCGCAAACCTCGCTCGGCGAACTTATCAATCACAGAATGAACCCTACGCTCTATCTCCGACTTATTGTGTGCGAGATTTAGAATCTGAAAGCCATATTGCAGGCAAGATTAGGATAAAATCCAGAGAAAGGAGGAGCCAAATTCACAAGCTGGTAAAGATGATACCTGCTCTGGTGCGCCTTTACTCACTCTGTGCCATTTACCTTCACTGTCAATATAAGTCAATGCTGTTCGCTTATCAGTGGGATTGAATGGCAGGAAATGCACCTCTCGAATGCCAGCACGTGCCTGTCATCAGGAATAATGGTCCGCCAAAAGAAGAAATGTAGATGTAGTTAGAGCGTGCACCAAAATAATTAACTATTGCCCCCAAAACTAGTACATGAGATTTGGCGCCCTCTCCACTCATTGCCAATTAGTCTTCAATGTTGCTTTAACATAGTATTAAAGCTAGGCTTTGGGCAAAATATTCTTTATGGATTCATTCCAAATGTTTATGCCACAAGCGCGCTTTGTTTCATTGTGACTCTAGTTTTTGGATCCTTTCTTTACTCTCCCGAGCAAGTTGAGAGTTGCACATGCAGAGGACCATTAAAGTTTGTCCTGAATTGATTAATTACTACTCCCTTTGTCCCTTTTCGTTAATCCATTTTGAGACTTCCAACTTTTCAAGGGGAGAGTTGGATTTGATTTCCAACATTACCCCTTAGATAACCACTTCTAAAACTACTTTTAGTAAGTTATCAAGGTTAGTCTTGGGACTCTAAACAAGTTTTTACTTCTTACTTTTCAAAGAGAACTATTACTTCTGTTCCGAAAATATTGTCCACTATGCGAAATGAGAACTTTAAAAAAGTTGGAATTTTTTCAACAAATTAAAAGAACTAAATGATATCCAGTAATTTAGGAAGAAAAGTTAACTTCTTTTTGACAAGATTAATTCTTCTAAAGTTCTCGTTCTTCGTAGTGGACAATCTGTTTGGAATAGATGAAGGAATGTTGTTGAACATCCCACAATGGAATAGAAAACTACCCCTAAGGAATGGAGAGAGTGCATCCCAAAACTGGTGTATAAGCCCGTGCTGTCTCTTCATGCATTACCAATTTGATTTTGAGTTGGATGTTTTAAAAGTACATATAGATCAGCATTAAAAAATATATGTAATAACAAGTTTTGAGAAACAATAAATTACCTCTTTTGGATCAGCCAACATCCCAACTATAGCAGCATCAATTGCATCCTGGTTTTCTGTCCGTGAGGCTCGAGCTGCCATCAAAACTACAGTATCTGGGTCCACTCCTTTGGCAAAAACCTGGGGGAAAAACAAATTCAAGAAGGCAGTTAGCAACAAGAGACCACAATCACTCAGAGAAGGAGATGCAATGATCATCAGGGGCATCCCTTCACTCACCTCAATAAGATTCTTGTCAACGGTAAGCTTGTTCAATGTCAGAGTTCCAGTCTTGTCACTACAGAGCACATCCATGCCTGCCATCTCTTCTATTGCTGTCATCCTCTTTGTAATAGCTCCCTTGTCATTAAATCCAATACTACGTCAGATACACAAAAGTAATCAACTCCCAGTAATCAAAAGAAGCCAAAGAACCTAGCCAACCTGCTGAGCTAGACGGTGAGATCCAATGGCCATTGTTACCGATAAAACGGTGGGCATAGCGATTGGAATCCCTCCAATAAGAAGCACAAGAAGATTATCAATCCCAGGCCGATACATCCGATTTTGGATGGGGTACATGACAACAATCTCAATTATCATTCCAACAGCAATAGAACATATACAGAAATTTCCAATTGCTGTCAAGACCTAACAAAATCACAAAAAATGAAATTTTATTAACTGCGGATGGTGTAAGAAAATACAGTGAATCAGACCAAACGTGTGTTCAATACCCAAGGCTAGGTCTGGACTTTTTACCCAATCTGTCCCTTAATGGTAGCTGGGTGACATTTTTTTTAGTGATAGTGTTACAAACACACAGCGTGTCAAACTGTATGTGTTTTACATTTCTACTTTCTTGCCTTTTGAAAGTGGCCCACTTGATTAGTAGAATCAACAAGGTGAGCAGCCTTCCCAAAGAAGGTGTGAACACCAGTGGCAATGACTACAGCTTCAATCTCTCCTTGCTTGCAGGTAGAACCGGAGTAAACACCATCACCAGATCCTTTTGTCACAGGAAGGGACTCGCCTGTTAGAGCAGACTACATTACCCAAACAAGAAAACTTTAGAACACAAACGGAACTCAACCAATCAAACATGCACAGCGCATGCAAAGAAGCTAATCGAACACCCACCTGGTCAATTTTCAAAGGATCGCCCTCAAGAAGACGAGCATCGGCAGGAATTATATCTCCGAGTTTAATACTAATGACATCTCCGGGCACTAAAATAGCAGCATCTTCCTCACTCCACTTCTCATTTCGAAGAACCTTCAGAAAAATCGATGTTAACAAGCTTAGGACATCTCATGGGCTTGCTCAAATTTTCACTCTAAATCCCATCTAAGCCGGAAAAAACTTTCTAAACCATTTTCCAATTATTCACTCAAACTCATACCAAAAATAAATTTTACTCCTTTTGAATTTATCCTTGTCAAGTGAAACACTTTTCTTTAATCAAAATTTTCTAGGCTATTTTGTAGTTTCCAAATTAACTGCCTTTCCATTAGTGAAGCATCCACCCAAGTTATGCATAAATTTTTTGTTGAAAATGCTTAAACCAATGCACGAAGGAACAATCAAGCAAAGAAAATAATAAACCAAGAACACAGATTTACGTGGTTCCCATTATCAGTGTGATAGATGTACGTCCATGACACACACCAATTAACAGCTTTTATTGAATATGGGAGAAAATTACAATCGCTCACCAACCCCAAGTACAAAACCCTAGCCTCCCTCTCTTACTCTTGAAAACAACGATACAACCCTAATAAAACATTAGGAATTATATTTATAATCTTGACCTAAGTCTACCGAAAATAGGCCAGTACGCGCGCCGGTGCTCAGGCGCGCGCACCTTGCGAGCGCTAACTTCTGTCCGTTTTTGTACCTAAAATTTTCAACCTTTTTTTCCTGAACTCTTCCTTTGCCAAATGTTGTACTTCACACCCAACAAAATTTAGGGTTTTCCTTGAAATGCTTCGTATCAAATGAAGCTATTAGTTAATTTCAATAGAAATTCAAGTAAAGAGTGATAGATGGTCTTACAACAGCAGTTTATGTATGCTCTCAACAACTTTAAATGAGAGAAAAAACATCAAGTCATCAGGATTTGACGTAGGCAAACAACTCTGGTTTATGATGATCAATGACCAGATGTAATTTATCACCTTGGCTTTGGGAGCGAGACGAGCCATGAGAGCAGCAGCAGCATTTCCTGCATTGTTTTCTTCAATGAAACTAATTGTCGAGTTAATCACAAGCAGAGTGATTATACCCACGAAGTCTTGCCAATCAGGAGGCTTTCCCTAAACAAATTAGAACAATCACTTAGTATCTGATGGTAGGTTATTGGTTCCAGTGAATACGCTAATGCGAATTCAAAGGCAAGTTCTTACTCCACCGTTGGCAAGGGCAATCGCCATGATAGCAGCTGCTTCCATAACCCATGACAGAGGGTTCCACATAAAGCCCAAAAACTTTAAGAATTTACTCTCCTGAAACACCCATAAGATTAATATTAACAAGAATTAACACAAGGATCACAATTCCTGGGAGCTAAAACATCTTCACAACTCCCAAACAAGAGAGAGAGAGACTGTGAAATGCTGAGGACATTAAAGAGGGCGATAAATAAAGAGAAGGGTGGTTCTATCTACAATTACATAATTGTTGAATACAGTCTACAGTTTTTATTTTATTTTTTGAACATTCGGACACAAACTTCCGAATGATTTTTTTACAAATTTTTTGAACTGTTCGGACACAAACTTCCGAAATGTTTTGAACACTTCGGATACTAACTTCCGAAATAACCTATTTCGTTCGGAAATTAGTATCCGAAGCGGAACCGTTTGAAAAAAAAAACTGTGTGCTGTATTCAGCAATTATGTGTTTGTAGATAGAACCACCCTAAAGAGAAACTATGAAATGCTGAGAACATAAAAGATGGCGATAAATAAAAAATAGTTCTAAAGGGCTAAAACATCTTCTCAGCTCGCAAACAACAGGGATAGAGGGCAAAGAGAGAGAGAAAGAACACACGCAAACTACAAAATTCTGAGAAGATAATAAACTTATCAGAATTACAGTTCAAAACAACCAAAAGATTGGAAATACAGAAGAGGTATTAGATAAGAAACATCACCTTCTTCTCCTCAAGTTTGTTATAACCAAATAGCTCTAGCCTTTGCTGAGCAGACTCAGTAGATAAACCTTCTCTGCTACATCTCAGATTCTCAAAAACTTCCTCAATTGGTATGTTTTCCTTCATTCATGAAAAAAATCAATTCCACCAAACCACACTATGGGAAGGGAAAGAAACAAAAGCAAGAAATTTTACACGACATAATCAAGGAAACCAGATATAATCATCAGATTTCGTATCCATTACCAAATCCACAGCTTCATTCAGCACAGCCTCTAGAACTTCAGGCTTCTCTGCCATCTCTCTCTCTCTCTATAACACCAGTTTCAGATCAGAGGTAGTCAAAAAACCTGTAACATTCGGAAAGGCAAAGTACCCAGAAGTGAAAACATGATTGTGAAGATCACAATTGGGTTTCGTAAAAGAAAATGTGGTCGACCCACCTATACAACAAATCTGCAAGAAATGGAGCCGATGAAACTTCTGAGAGAGTGGTAACAGTTGCTTTACAGTCCCACAACCTTTTTGTATTGAAAAATTCCTTGTAGTAAAATAAACCAAAAATCCACACAAATAATAAAATATCCGAAAGCCCCATTTGATCTTTTATTTCAATATGGACCTCATTCCTAATTTTCTTCCCATATAAAATCATGATTATTCGATTTTTTGATACTATCTTTAAGAAATCATGATTATGATTTCTCTTTTTTAATCTATTAAATCTTCTCTTTCGTAATCTTATTTTTTGAATCTTTTCTCCCCAATTTTCACTCCTCGCAAATCTCAAAATGCACTTTAAAACAAAAAGGCAATCTCGAGATAATACAACTATAAACAAGATATAAATAATATATTTTCTCACGAATGTGACAAATTTATCATTCTTTGTGTTAAAACTCGCATCCATAAAATTGATTTATGCTAAATTTATCATAAACCTGTTTAAATGTGATAAATTTATGTGAAATGTGTTGTAGCATGATTTATAATGCAACTCAAATTTATATGAACCGATCCTGATAAAATTTATCAAAACTATCTTTTAGTATAAATTTAAATTCATACTTATGTGCAATATGTTGGGGAGAGTCGTGACCACCAGACGCTGCTCCAGGTACCTGCGAATAAAATCAAGAAGAAACACATAGTAGTCAAAACATAGCAGCGGAAGAACTATAATGAAAAAAATACCGTAAATCACAAAAGAATTAGGGTATCATAGTTGGGTTCCTGTGTAACCCATTTAACCGATCTGTAAACAGGGCCGGCCTCAGGGCAAACCCCACAAGCCCGGGGGCTAGGGCAACACCCTGGCGAAGGGCAACATGAGGCAAAAAAAATATTTTTTAAAAAAAATTTAGTGTAGAACTTTTTTTTAAATGTATTTTTAATGTATTTTTCTTAATAGGGGCAAAAAAAAATTTTTTTTAATAGGGCAACCCAAATGTTAGGGTCGGCACTGTCTGTAAAGAAGGAGATAGGCTCCGTTTTTCTAAGCCCCTATCACTGCAAGAACAACACGGTGGCGACACAAAGAGGGGAGACCACAAAGATCCCAACCACCAACACACCAGACCCAACGGCAGCCTCCACCCACTCTGATACAACTTTCATAGTGGCTCAAACGACAACCAGGGTTTCATAGCACAACACAAGGCAGGCTGGAGACTTACTCCTACGCCAGTGTTGCCGAGAGAAACCAAGGTGAAGACATCGCACACCGTCAAAGTGAAATCACCCACACAGAGAAGAGAGAAAGAGAAGATAAATTTTCTGCCGACAGAAAATGACTCGGGGTGTATTGAAACCCTACAACAAAGGGGATTAAATACCCCCGAAGAAAAGAGCTCGCGGGTCAATCGGTAAGAGCGGGTCAGCACAAGCCAACCGGGCAGGAACAAAAAACAAATGGGTTGGAGCTACCCAGTCGGGAATGGAGTGGGCCGGGTTAAGAGACTTAAGGAAAATGGGCCAAATAAAACCCACATTCCTCCACCTATTTGGTCCACCACGCGTGTCGACAACTTGCTCGGGGGCTTACAGATTCATCATTGCCATACAATGTTCAACACAAAGTTGAACGGGAAACACAAATCTGTACACAAAGTAACAGAAGGGTGAAACCAAAAATGGGTACACAAAGTAACTTAGGGAAAATCATATAGAGGACACAAGTCTGTACACAAAGTAGCAGACAAGTGACACAAATTTTGGATACACAAAGTAGCCAAAGGGAAATCACAGAGAAGACACAAGTCTGAACACGAAGTAACATAAAGGTGTCACAAATTTTGGATACACAAAGTAACCAAAAAAAGGAAAATCACAAAGAACAAATGATCATAGCTACCACAGCCAAAACCAACCAGATTCACAAAGGATCTGAGGCAGCATTGATCATTAATGGGACATATCAAAGGTATCAAAATTAAGACACCTAACACAAAATTGAAAATTTTCAAATGGAAGGCACTTAGTGCCCATATCAGCTGGGTTAAATTCAAATTGAATTTTTTCCAGAAAAATCGTTTCTTTTTCAACAAGGTCCCTAATGAAATGGAACCTAACATCAATATGTTTTGTTCTGTCATGAAACACAGGGTTTTTACAAAGTTGGATACCAGATTGGCTATTAGAGTAAACAACCACATTACCTTCCAATAGCCCAATCTCAGAAATCAGTCCTTTCAACCAAACAGCCTCTTTAAATGCTTTAGTAATTGCAATGTACTCAGATTCAGTAGTAGACAATGCCACAACATGTTGCAATTGAGATTTCCAACTTAGACACGAACCACACAGTGTAAAAACATAAGAAGTAGAGGACTTCCTAGAATCTCTATCATTCGCATAATTAGAGTCAGCAAAACCTTTTAACAAAACACCATCAGCACATTTAGAAAATTTCAAACACAGGGACATGGAACCACAAAGATATCTCAACAACCACTTAACAGCTTCCCAATGGGGCTGTCCAGGGTCAGCCATATATCTACTCAAACAACTAACAGAATATGCTATGTCAGGTCTAGTACAAACCATCAAGTACATCACAGAACCTATAGCATTAGCATAGGGCACATTTTGCATATGATTTTTATCATGTTCAGATTTTGGGGACTGGTTTTTGCTAAGGGAAAAATGAGCAGCAAGAGGTACATTTACAGATTTTGCATTCAACATAGAGAATCTCTCTAACACCTTTTTCATATATTCGGATTGATGCAAATACAACACAGATGAAGATCTATCTCTAGAAATATGCATTCCTAAGATTTTATCAGCATCCCCAAGAATTTTCATATCAAATTTGGCACAAAGACATTTTTGAACATGATTAATTTTATCAATGCAGGGGTAGATCAAGAGCATGTCATCCACATATAACAAAAGGAATACAGGTTTTCCAGAAACATCTTTAAAGTACAAGCAATGGTCATAAGAGCTCCTACAAAACTTTAAGGAGAGCATGTAGTCATCAAATTTTTTATTCCATTGTCTTGGGGACTGTTTCAAACCATACAAAAATTTCTTTAGCAAACAAACATGATCCGGATGCATATTATCAATAAAACCTTCAGGCTGATTCATGTAAATTGTTTCATCAAGTTCACCATGCAAAAAGGCAGTTTTTACATCTAACTGTTTCAGTTCCCAATCAAAATGTGCAACAAGAGCAAGCATAATTCTGACAATAGTAAACTTAACTACAGGAGCAAATATCTCATTGTAATCAACACCCTTTTTTGCCTAAAACCTTTGGCCACAAGTCTGGCCTTAAACCTAGGTGTGTCACCTTCTTTTTTAACTTTAAACAACCATTT
>NMUG010006720.1:0-12440 GCA_002855965.1 Monotropa hypopitys | reverse complement strand
TTTTTTCATTTAATTTAGGAAGGGTGTCGACCACTTTGTTATTCCTCAATGTGATAACGGCCTTTGCATCTTGTTGGTCTTGATCGCTCTCAACCATATGTTGTCCTTGTGGATTTTTCATAGGTTGAGAAGGTAATCGACCTTGTTCTCTATGATTCAACGCATTGGCCAATTGACCTAGTTGTGTCTAAATCCTCGCAATAGATTGCGAGTGAGAGCGAACTAATTGTTGAGTGTCTCCCAACCCCTGAATGGCTTGCAATATTTTCTCCTCAAAGGATGGATCCCTTGATTGCTGAGGAGGTGCGGGTTGAGAGGGTTGTTGGTAAGGTTGTGGTTGATAAGAAGAAAATGATGACGGCCGAAAAGCCACAGGATTGATATAATTAGAAGATGGTGTATGATATGGTTGATTTCTTGGGTTTTGATTGTAACGACCCATATTTTCTAAATACATTTCCGGAATTAAATTTGTTATTCTAATCAATTAATAAAAGTTAGTGCGATTTCCTTGGATTTTTAGAATGATTAGAATTGGGCGTTGGACCCTTTATTGGTCCATTCTTTTAGTTCGTATTCGATTCGGGACGTTCCGGGAAGTCCCGGGAGGAGTATGGTCGAGGTTGGGATTCATTTTCTTATAATGTTACTTTTTTCCCAGCGTCGATCGATCGGGCCAAAAGCATCGACCGTTCGTGGCATTTCAGTAAAGACCTCCCTTTATCTTTTAAAGCGTGTCGACCGGTACACGGTACCGTCGTCGACCGGTCATGGATGGGCAAAGGAGTTTTCGTAAAGGCCTCGTCCGGTCGAGCTAAAAGCGTCGACCGGTCGCCAAGTGTAAAAATCTAGTGAAAATGTTTAATGAAGGGCTTTTCGGTCATTTCAAGTGGAGGGGCTATATATATCATTGTGTGCACGATTTTGAGGTTGTCTCCCTCATTTGTTGCCCTAGCTCCCTCTCTCTCTCTCTACCTCCATGGGAGCCTCCCTATCCCTTCTCTTTACCATTTGAAGACCCTCCAAGCTCCCGTTGGAGTTTTAGCAAGGAGAAACGTTGATCACCGTGGCAAGAGATTTCCGGCAACCTAGGTCTCAAAGTCATTCTCCAAAATTTCGGGTAAGTCATGTTGTAAAATGGGTTTCTCTTATTGGTCCTTTAGGGACTTGTATTCCCATTGTTGTAATCTTCCCATTGATGTGTATAGGTTCGTCGGTGCCGAGGATCTCGTGACTAGGATTTCCGCCATTGTTGGAGCTTGAGGTAAATGTGCTCCTATCTTGTGTCTATGTGGTTATGATAGGCCATTAATTTGATTTACAAGATTTAAATCAAAGGTTTTCATTAAAAACTATATTTTGAAAAATCATGAAATTTGACATGTTTGATAAAATGAAATTTGTCTCATCCTTGCATTGGATTGGAGTAGTCTTGGTGATTTTGAGAATACGTGGTAGTCAATTTCATGTCTAGGACTTGCATTTGAATTATTGGAGTTTGATAGAAATTTGGGGGTTTGGTCCTAGGTGTTAAATCTAGTAGAATTGAGCGGTGATCTTGTGCCCGCTAGGTGGTTGATAGAATGTCCAAGAGGCTTACGTGTATAATTCATAGCCCCGTAGTTGTGCTAAGTTTTGGTTAGGCCCTTGTGTGTGGCCTTGGATGAATTTGGAAGTCTTTTACCTAAGCTCTTGTGTGTGTAGCCTTGAGGTCTTAGGTAGGCCATTGTATGTGGCCTTGAGCTTACGAATGACATGATTTATTAGGTGTCCTTGGTGACTAGGATCCTTGTGTGCACTTGTGCACATCAGGTGTTTGTTGAAATGCCCTGGTGAAGAGAATTGGGTTTGTGTGTGTTAATTCATCACACTAGACTAGGGAACTCATTCCTAGGCTATCGACACTTATGGTAGAAATGATTTGGGTGAATTCATCACCATCAATTTGGGAACTCATCCCTCGTTGGCAAATTTGTTTCCCTTGATGAAGAATTCATCTCCTTTGGTTCGCACTTAAAAATCTACCCAATTCACCTATTAAACAACCAATCAAAATCAACAATAATCTTGTGGTCTTCGAATGTTTGTAAATTGTGCATCCTTCGTGGCACTTTGTGAGTCGGTATATTCCTCATGACACCTTGTATTCGGTGCATTCCTCGTGGCACCTTGTGTGACAGTGCATTCCTCGTGGCACTTCGTGAGTCGGTGCACTCCTCATGGCACCTCATGTGTTAGTGCATTCCTCGTGGCACTTCGTGAGTAAGTCGACCCTTGAAATTGTCAAGGAGGGCTTAATGTTTTTTCAAATTGGTTTTCAAATGATAGTCCACGTTTGGGGTAAGCCGATCCTTATCTAGTGAGGCGGATGATACTCGTGCGACTTGGTTTTAAAGTGATGTTAAACCGAGAGTCGAGCAAACTAATAAAGAAAGATGAATCAATTCACCAACGTATACCTATATGGATATATTATAGAGGATCGGAAGGGTTACGTGTTATCAAATGTGGTTTGGTGAATTGTGTGGAGATAAGCTAAGTCGTGGAATTAGCTAGTCATTGTTGTTTGGCTAAGTCGTGGAATTAGCTCTTGGTTTGGATACAGTACGTGGTTTGTGTTTGATAGTTGTTAGTCGTGCCACTAGAGATGGATTGTGTTCTTGGGAGTGTCCTCCCTAGGTAAAGTGATAGTTTACCATGCCGTCACGGTTGTGGTTAAGATCCTTAGCCTTAAGGATTATACTAGCTTGCGTTGCCTAGTTGTGTGAATAAGGGTACTTGATAAAGAAAAGGTATGGTGTGTGTTCTTATTAGTCTTGAGGACATAGAAAGGCTTGGGTTCTCCTTGTGTACTTGTGTAGATGAATTACTTGGTTAGACTTGTAAGTCTTGACTTGGGATAGTGGCTTGGTAGTGGTGTTTGAGAATGTGAAAGTAATGGCATGCTTGAGATCGCATCGTAGGGATTCACACCACTTGCACATGTCACCATAATTGCATTTTCACTTGATAGGTGCATATTTGCTGGGTCTTTATGACTCACCCTTTCTCTACAGTTTTATGCAGGGTTGCTTGGTTTGGTTACTTGTAGCAGGACTTGGCTTAGACTTGTTCTACTTTCTTTTAGTGAGGTGCATTTGATGTTTATCTCATTTCAGTACCATAGCTTTCCCCCTCTTCTCCCCTTGTAGCCCACGAGCATCCCTTCTTACTTTAAAGAGTTGTAATATCTTTTAATGCAAGAAAATTTTTATGTAAAGCGATTGTTGTACTTAAATCTCAAGTGAGTTCCATTTGTTAAGAAAATCGTAAAGATGTGTTTGACTATTCACGACCCTTTTGTAATGATGGTTAATTAATGTGGTTTCATTTAAAATCATCCTTTTATTCAATTTCAAAAAAAATGGTTTGAAAATCAGGGGCATGACAACTTGGTATCAGAGCTTTCGTTCGAAAACCTTGGAACCTTGGGGAAACTTTTAGTTTCAATGGGGTTTTCATGTGCTTTCCGTGGAGTCTTTTGATTGTGTTTGCATGCATTGAGAGTTGCATGTCATTAGTATGACCTTGTTTGAGACATAGGAATTGGTATTGTACTCGGATGAGTTTAAATTTTCTCCAATATATATATTGAAGTTACTATATGTGGATGCGTATGTACGTAGAGTATACGGTTATTTTCCTAACATGTGTTATGGTTTGGCTCATAGTTGGTGCTTAGAGATTTATGAGCATAGTGTTATTGTGGTTCATGTATTGAATGGGTTGTTTGTGTGCTTGCTAGGATCTATTTTCGCTAGTTGCTTCGATTGCCAGTATGGTTGGTCGTTAGAGAGGTCGTAGGGCTCGTCAGGAAGTCCCGATAGAAGATGTTCGTGAGGAAGATAACGTTGAAGTGGGTCAAGAAGAAGCAGTGGATCCTAGATTGTTTGTCAGGCAGCTTGCCGAGGCCATGGTTGAGGCCACCAGAGCAGTTCAAGCCCCCAGAGCTAGGGGTGTTAGCCATGTGATGGAGGCTTTGCGTGAGTTTCGTGCTATAAACCCTCCTAGTTTCAATGTAGCGAGTGAGTCTATTGAGGCCAATCATTGGATTTCCGGAATTTGTAAGGTGTTGGACACCCTTCAGATTTATAAAGACAAGTTGCGGGTATCTTTTGCATCATATCAGTTGGTTGGTGAAGCAGGTGAATGGTGGAATTTTATTGTTGAAGCCAAGAAAGATGCACAAAGATTGGCTAGAGTTGTAGATCCGAGAGTAGTGGATGAAGATGTTGGTGTTATATCATGGGAACAGTTCGTTTCTACCTTCGAGGATCAGTACTTCCCAGAAGCTTTCTGTGAGCAGTTGCAGATGCAGTTCGAGTTATTACAGTAGGGTGACATGACGGTCTCCCAATACGCGATCAAGTTTCAGTCTTTGTCCCGTTTTGCTCCAGAGTTGGTCTGTTCGAAGGATCACAAGTGTAAGAGGTTCGAGTGGGGTCTTCATCTCTCCATTCGGAGACTTATTGTTGGGCAGTGCATTCATTCGTTTTCCACCATGCTAGATCATTCCAGGGCTATTGAACCCATTTGCAAGGAAGAAGAGGAGGAAGTCAGAATGTGGGAGCCTCGTCGGCAATCATTTGTTTCAAATTCCACGTCTACTTCAGGAAGTCTTGGGAGGAAGCAGCTTAGAGATCATCCTCATTTTCGGAGCCAACAGGGTTCTCAGTCCATCATCAGTGTTGGTATTGCAGAAGAGCCGCCTAAGAGCCATATTGCTTGTCATCATTGTCATCAGGAAGGACACTACTGGTCTCGATGTCCCCAGGTTACTTGTTTCGAGTGTAGTCAATCAGGGCATGTGGGAAGAATTTGCCCACAGAGGATAGGCAGGCAAGGAGAGATGTCAGTCGAGCGTCACTCGTCGGGTGGACCAAGAGTTGAGCAACTCCGACAAGGGAGTCATAGTCAGTAACCTCATCATCAGTCGTTTGCATCCAGTCCTCAATTTGAGAAAGGAACCAATTCTAAAGGTGCAAGTCAGGCTTCGATTCAGAAGGGCAAGCAACTAGTGGAGCGGATGATGCATGGTAGAGTGTACTCGATTGCCACGACGTATCCTCAGCCGCCGGTTTCTCCGTCTTAGTAGACTAGTTTTGCGTTTGCTTATCCTAGTTGTGTTGTATGTTGTTGGGATTACCAACTTATTGTCTTTTGTTAGTAACACTGTGAATTCGGTTTGGAGTTATGCGTTTTCATTTTAGATATTGGTCCTTTCTTTGGACATCTTTTGTAGTGACTCTTCGCGGTTGAGACTTTTATCACCTAGTTCAGACGCTTCTCGTTGCAAGTTTCACGTTCACATATTTCATAAATTGATGCTATGATGATTGGATTTGTAATCCCATTTCCGTTTAAATTGTGAATGAGTCGTATTGGATCTCTTGTGTCATCTTGTTCTTGTTGCGATGGCTAAGTTTGATGTTCACTCTCCACTTTTTGATTGGTATGTCCTTTAGGACCGTTCTTGTCTTTTTGAAAATCCACATCCTTGTGCCCTAAGCATGGGTAGATTGCTAAATATATAGGGAACGAGTAATCGAGTCGGTTATTCCTACACCTTTAGTGTGGAATCGACCGTGTGTGTATTTCCTTGATTGTGTGGTATATGGATGACCTTATGACTTAGGTTGAGAACCGTGTCTGGCCGGCACCTCTCAAGCTTGAATCATAGTGGTCACTTGATTATCGCATTAGGTGCGTGTGTGGGGATGTGTGTGTACCCGTGGGTAGGGTGACGAAATTATAAACCGCGTGTCAGCGAGTTTGTAGAACTCTAGTGGAGCATGGACGATTGTAGAATCGGTTCATTTATTGTCTTTGGTGTTGTGATAAGATGATTGTCGATTTCTTGTTCTTGAGGAGGAAAATCCCTTATGGGACCCTCCATCCCTTGTGCTTTTGGCAAGATAAGTTCTTGCACCGATGTGTCCCTTTGTGTCGGCGTGTCCCTTTCGTATCGGCGTGTCCACACCGTATGAGGAGTTGTCCCTTTTATTTTTTGTATGGCGCGAGGATTCTTCGCAACTTTGGTGTTCCTGGGTTGTGAACTTTGTTCCTCTAACCTTAGTTAATTTCGGGGATGAAATTCTTTTAAGGTGGTTGAGGTGTAATGACCCATATTTTTTAAATACGTTTCCAGAATTAAATTCATTATTCTAATCAATTAATAAAAGTTAGTGCGGTATCCTTGGATTTTTAGAATGATTAGAATTGGGCGTTGGACCCTTTATTGGTCCATTCTTTTGGTTCGTATTCAATTTGGGACATTCCGGGAAGTGCCGGGAGTAGTATGGTCGAGCTTGGGCTTCATTTTTTTATAATGTTGCTTTTTTCCCAGCGTCGACCGGTCGGGCCAAAAGTGTTGACCGGTCGTGGAATTTCAGTAAAGACCTCCCTTTATCTTTTAAAGCATGTCAACCGGTACACGGTACCGTCGTCGACCGGTCGTGGATGGGCAGAGGAGTTTTCGTAAAGGCCTCGACCGATCGAGCTAAAAGCGTCGACCGGTCGCCAAGTGTAAAAATCCAGTGAAAATGTTTAATGAATGGATTTTCGGTCATTTCAAGTGGATGGGCTATATATATATCATTGTGTGCACGATTTTGAGGTTGTCTCACTCATTTGTTGCCCTAGCTCTCTCTCTACCTCCATAGGAGCCTCCCTCTCCCTTCTCTCTACCATTTAAAAACCCTCCAAGCTCCCATTGGAGTTTTAGCAAGGAGAAACGTTGATCACCGTGGCAAGAGCTTTCCGGCAACCTAGGTCTCGAAGTGATTCTCCAAAATTTTGGGTAAGTCATGTTGTAAAGCGGGTTTCTCTTGTTGGTCTTTTAGGGACTTGTATTCCCATTGTTGTGATCTTCCCATTGATGTGTATAGGTTCCTCGGTGCCGAAGATCTCGTGACTAGGATTTCCGCCATTGTTGGAGCTTGAGGTAAATGTGCTCCTATCTTGTGTCTATGTGGTTATGATAGGCCATTAATTTTATTTACAAGATTTAAATCAAAGGTTTTCATTAAAAACTATATTTTGGAAAATTATGAAATTTGACATATTTGATAAAATGAAATTGGACTCATCCTTGCATTGCATTGGAGTAGTCTTGGTAATTTTGAGAATATGTGATAGTCAATTTCATGTCTAGGACTTGCATTTGAATTATTGGAGTTTGATGGAAATTTGGGGATTTGGTCCTAGGTGTTAAATATAGTGGAATTGAGCGGTGATCTTGTGCCCGCTAGGTGGTTGATAGAATGCCTGAGAGGCTTACGTGTATAATTCATAGCCCCGTAGTTGTGCTAAGTTTTGGTTAGGCCCTTGTGTGTGGCCTTGGATGAATTTGGGAGATTTTTACCTAGGCTCTTGTATGTGTAGCCTTGAGGTCTTGGGTAGGCCCTTGTATGTGGCCTTGAGCTTACGAATGAGATGATTTATTAAGTGTCCTTGGTGACTAGAACCCTTGTGTGCACTTGTGCACATCAGGTGTTTGTTGAAATACCTTGGTGAAGAGAACTGGGTTTGTGTATGTGAATTTGTCACACTAGACTAGGGAACTCATTCCTAGGCTATCGACACTTGTGGTAGAAATGATTTGGGTGAATTCGTCACGATCAATTTGGGAACTCGTCCCTCGTTGGCAAATTCGTTGCCCTTGATGGAGAATTCGTCTCCTTTGGTTCGCACTTAAAAATCTACCCAATTCACCTATTAAACAACCAACCAAAATCAACAATAATCTTGTGGTCTTCGAATGTTTGTAAATTGTGCATCCCTCGTGGCACTTTGTGAGTCGGTATATTACTCGCGACATCTCGTATTCGGTGCATTCCTCGTGGCACTTCGTGTGACAGTACATTTCTCGTGGCACTTTGTGAGTCGGTGTATTCCTCATGGCACCTCGTGTGTTAGTGCATTCCTCATGGCACTTCGTGAGTAAGTCGACCCTTGAACTTGTCAAGGAGACTGTAAATCGATCCCGGGCTTAATGGTTTTCCAAATTGGTTTTCAAATGATAGTCCACGTTTGGGGTAAGCCGGTCTTTATCTAGTGAGGCGACCGATACTCGCGCGACTTGGTTTCAAAGTGATGTTAAGTCGAGAGTCGAGCAAACTAATAAAGAAAGATAAATCAATTCACCAACGTATACCTATATGGATATATTATAAAGGATTGGAAGGGTTACGTGTTATCAAATGTGGTTTGGTGAATTGTGTAGAGATAAGCTAAGTCGTGGAATTAGCTAGTCATTGTTGTTTGGCTAAGTCATAGAATTAGCTCTTGGTTTGGATACGGTACGTGGTTTGTGTTCAATAGTTGGTAGTTGTGCCACTAGAGATGGGTTGTGTTCTTGGGAGTGTCCTCCCTAGGTAAAGTGATAGTTTACCATGCCGTCGCGGTTGTGGTTGAGATCCTTAGCCTTAAGGTTTATACTAGCTTGCGTTGCCTAGTTGTGTGAATAAGGGTACTTGATAAAGAAAAGGTATGGTGTGTGTTCTTATTAGTATTGAGGACATAGAAAGGCTTGGGTTCTCCTTGTGTACTTGTGTAGACGAATTACTTGGTTGGACTTGTGAGACTTGACTTGAGATAGTGGCTTGATAGTGGTGTGTGAGAATGTGAAAGTAATGGCATGCTTGGGATCGCATCGTAGGGATTCACACCAATTGCACATGTCACCATAATTGCATTTGTACTTGATAGGTGCATATTTGCTGGGTCTTTATGACTCACCATTTCTCTACAGTTTTATGCAGGGTTGCTTGGTTTGGTTACTTGTAGCAGGAGTTTACTTATTCTTGTTCTACTTTCTTTCAGTGAGGTGCATTTCATGTTTATCTCATTTTAGTACCATAGCTTTCCCCCTCTTCTCCCCTTGTAGCCCACGGGCATCCCTTCTTACTTTAAAGAGTTGTAATATCTTTTAATGCAAGCAAATTTTTATATAAAGCGATTGCTGTACTTAAATCTCAAGTGAGTTCCATTTGTAAAGGAAATCGTAAAGATGTGTTTGACTATTCATGGCCCTTTTGTAATGATGGTTGATTAATGTGGTTTCATTTAAAATCATCTTTTTATTCAATTTAAAAAAAAAGGTTTGAAAATCCAGTGCGTGACATTGATTATTGTTTTGATTTTGATCTCTCCAAGAAAAATTAGGATTATTCCTCCACCCAGAGTTGTATGTGTTCAAAAACGGGTTATTACCCGGGTTTGGAGGTGTTTGGTTGTTAGATTGATGATATTGGCCTTGTGCAATATTTACTTGCTCCTCAACGAATTCGGGAAATCTTGGAGCATCTGGGCATTCTGTGACATAATGTGCCGGATTTGCACATAAAGCGCATGCCTCTTGGGGTTGCATGTTTTGATTAGTGGACATGTTTAAAGTAAGAAGTTTGTCAACTTTTGCTGACAAGGATGACATTTGTTTTGCAAAATCACTTGAGGGTTGAACCTTATATATACCCTTAGGTTTTTAAGTAGAAGTTGGTGCTTTTGCTCGGCCTCTAATGGATTTGATAGAGCATTGGATGGATTCTCCTAACTCTTATAAATGGTCCCAAGCCACTCCCACATCTTTCGACATAAGAGAGCCTCCACACAAGGCATCGAGGAATAATCGTTGATTGTCATCCAAACCCATATAGAAATTTGGAACGAGTTGCCATTTCGGGATATCATGATGGAGGCACTTCCTAAGCAAATCCTTAAATCTTCCCCAAGCCTCAAATAAGGTCTCCTTGTCCATTTGTCTAAAATTTTCAATTTGTGATCGTATTTCTAATGTGCATATCATTGGAAAATATTTTCTTAGGAATACTGCTTGCAAGCCAACCCATGTTATGATAGAGTTGGCTGGCAAAGTTCCAAGCCAATGTTTGGCTTGTCCTCTTAATGACAACGAGAACAATATCATTTTTAGAGTGTCATGCGTGAAGGTGTGAATTCTTAGAGTTGAACAAATTACCGTAAATTCATCAATGTGTTGATATGGCTCTTCTTGAGATAGCCCATTAAATTGAGGTAGGTTTTGGATTGTACTAGGCTTAATCTCATAGTTCACTGTGGCAATGTCAGGAAGTACGATGCATGTGGGTGTATTGTATATAGAAGATGTGAAGTGAGCATGCATCGGGTCTTGTGTGTTTTGGTCTCCCATGTTTACCGGAGGGGTAATGATGGGATCGGTCTCAGTCGGGGGGTCAAGTCTTCTTAACTGATCTGACTCTTTTATGGCTTGAAGAATATCCTCAAAATTCGAGTCGGTTGTCACTGTTGGTAAACTTAATGACGTACGACCAAGCATAAAACGAAATATAACAAAAAAATAAAAGGAAATCAAGGTAGAAAACAATAAAAACTAAATGATTGTTGCCAAATTGTCCCCGACAACAACACCAAATTATGACCGCATCGTTTTAGGTCAAAATTATATTTATAAAACTCGTTAATTAACACTATTCAAATAGAATAATGGCAAGTACAAGTGTCGATCCACAGAGACAATGATGGCTTCAATTAAATAATTTTCGAAAGTTTTCTTAATTGACTTGTAAAATTACAAGAGTTTAAGTTCGTATTTGATTGTTTTCTTAAGTTAAATCTAAAATATTACTACGATGTAAAATTGAATATATTGAGTTTGAATCTAATTTGGAAAAGTTATAGGGATCCGGCTTTGTTCAATCCTTATGATTCGCCATTCAAATATAAGTAAGAGTTTTGAGTAAAAATCTCAATTCATATGAGGATTAGACAAATCCGCATCCAAATGAAGGATATATATACATAACCCTAATTTGGTACGCGATATCTTCATAGCACGATTTGTATCTCCAATCTAAGTTATACCTATATGTGCACAAACTGTCTTAGGAGTATACGGCGTCTCAAATATAAAGGTTATGATTGAAACAATGAAGAACATGCATGTATGGTATTCGTGTTCTAGAATACGAATAAAAATGAAATAAATTTATCAATAGAGATCATAAATCCATACATGAATCAAAACGTTACCGTATAATTGAAGTATGACGCAATCGGAGATGAGCTTAGCCTTCACCCTAGAGTATGAGCTTAACCGGCCATGGAGATCACACATTGAAAACTCATGGCGGCCATGGAAGTATCAAGGAAGAAGATGAAGATGAGAGAGGAGGTGCTAGGGTTTTTGCTCCATTGGTGGCTCCAAAGATGATTAAAAACATAAGTATTCTAACCCTATATTGTTCCTTATATAGTCCCTCCATAATCCATCTTAAAAAGATTTAAAAATCATATAAAAACGAGTTTTTCCGCGTCGGTCATCCGGGCCTTTGATACTGATTCATCCCTTCGGCACTTTAATGTGGCATGACTAATTGAAAATTTTCACTCATTATAAAGCAACTGGCATGACTAATTGAACAAAATAGCCAATGGTCACGAAAACACAGCCAACTAAAAAATCACAAAAATCAGAAAAACATAGAGTAAAAGAGAGAAAATGCACACGCACATATAGATCCACAAAAATCAGAACACAAACACAAAATGAAAGAGAGAGAACACACACATACATAGATCGTACACACACGATCTAAGCACAAACAAAGGTTACAAAAACACATAAAACATCGAGATATAATAAAACCCAGAAATGGAAAACCACAAAAAATCGAAACGACCACCAAAATCAAAACCACCAAAACACATCCATAAAATCGCACACACACAGGGCTCGTGTTGCAGTGGTGTAGGATGTGGTACAGAAACCAGTCAAAATGTACAAAAACAACTCACAAAATTTACTAAGAGCCGATGACGAAGAAAGGTTAATGTCGATGAATGATTTGCACTGTGGTGAGGGAAAACCAGAGCCGACGATGAAGTAATAAGAACAAAAAAATTTCTTGTGGTGAAGGCTTACCAGAGCTGGTGACGAAGGACAATAGAGGACGATGGCGAGAGGAACCGGATGCGGGGTCAGTCTTCTATGTCGTCTCCACCTCCGCCCTAACTGTAATCATATGAGTTACCCCGCCACAACGGACTATCATCATAGCCTTCAACATAACGCCAACACCAGGAACGAAACTGAGAAATACAAAACCTAGAAAATTCAAACAAAAACCACAAATTAACTCTAGATAGTAAACAGAAACCCAGGTACAGAAATAATACTAAAAAAAAATTGTTCTGCGCATAAAATTGTTCTGCATATGAGGATGTTGCGAGGATGTTATACGTAAAGTTTGTATATAAAAAAGGCATCCAGGGTGTGGCGCCCAAATATAACCAAATAAAGCATGCCAAAAACAAAAGAGGCAAAAGACAAAAAGACCTATTCTGCTCACAAAGAAGAGTACCCATTCTTAGAAAGACAGATATATACAAAGTGGAAAAAAGAA